>CALNXK010000064.1:47500-67500 GCA_942486035.1 Porites lobata | reverse complement strand
AATCAAAACTTAACAGGAATAATATATTCATTGATCTGTAATTTTAAGAAGGTTTAGTGGTATTAGTTAATGAACTCAACCAAGCATGATGCAAAGTTTTTTGAAGGTTCTATAACACTATGTGCATCAATGTTGAATTCTCAACATCCTGTCAAAAAAAGCTAAGTTTGGTACATGCGAAGTAATGGGATAGTACTGTGCTTTTAAGCTTCCAGCCCTCCCCTTCGTATAAGCAACAACCACCTTTAATAAACACCCTGACTAATGCTAAATAAATGGTATACCGGACTTTTATCTTTCAAAAGGATAGCTTAAACGTTACAAGCACAACAGAATAACTAATATTTGGAGACATCACACGATCAGATGTTAATGACCGACCAGCTCCTCTGAAAGTAATGTATTTAAGTAAGGATAGTTTTAATGGAAAGTTCCAAGCTAAGAACATGACCGTAACACACTTGGGTATTTATTGAAAAATACGTTGTAGTTTCATTGCTTAGTTTTTTTTGTCTGTTTGAAACAAAGACAAATGCTATCTTGAGGCTGAAATACTTAAATATGAAATAAGTGACCCCTTCAAATACATGTAAGTATCTCCCCCTCAAATAAGTATTCACTACAAATAAGCACACCCTGCTGGGATTATTTCCAGATCTGCAGAAATCAAATTATTTGTCACTTTATAATTATGTTACATGCAATAACCCCATGTACCTGATCACAGACATGTTCACTTACTTAAAATACACCCATAGCCATAATTTGAAAACGCTGTATTTCTTAAGGTACAGTCTGAGCAGTACACAATAATGAAATCATTTTCCTAATGCATCATGGTCAGTTTCACTGACAACAACAGTTACAGAGTCTGGTACACTTCATCAGTGATACATGTAGTAAACAGTACTTATTGAGTCAAGCCTCCATTTGGTACCAGTCCAGCTCTCATTGGTGACACCTCCCATAAGCAACCAAAAAAAAAAACAGGAAAATTTCCGCAACTGAATCACAACAGCTGGAGTCTCTTGTGAATGATCCCCTCTCATAAGGAACCAGAATGACTGTTTTGGATGTCAGATGATTTTAAAATTTCCAATTGTTTTTATCCCCCTGTAGCAAACATTAAACATTAACACAAAAAGATTGAACATTAAAATGCCTCAAATTTTGAGGCATTTTAATGTTCAATCTTTTTGTTTGCTGTAGTACTCAAAGCACATGACAACAGGGATGTCACCATAAGATTTCAAGTTTATGCATGGGTGAACACAACAAGTAGGCAGGGAATAAAACAGCTAGGGAATTCTTTTTGGTTCTATTTTTTCTTCCATTTTCTTATGAAAGTAGGCGATGGCCACATTCATAGTAGCTGCAGGGGGAAATCACCAGCCCCCACCAGTTAATGACAGCCCTGGACACCATGAAACTACACATATTGTAGATTCTAAATTGCATGCAATGAGTTCTGTTCCAAAATGTAGATGTGTTGGGACCTCCACCTTCTAGAAACGGACCTATTGTTGTTCGATTCAATAAGTAGCCACCTCCTTATAAGATGACCAGCCACTCAATCATAATTTGTACTGTGAGTGCATGGTCATCAACAAGAAATAGTTTAGACTGAATTTAAATGAGAAAGAGGAGACACTAGGAAAAAAATTGTAGCTACTTATTAAAAGCAGAAAAGAAACCCTTGAGTTCATTTCCTTTTTCAGCAAGAATAGGATAAAGTTTATTGTTCCTGAATTTCTTAGAAGGTGCGATTAAATTTCCTCAAATATAAACAGCTTTCGATCCTTATGCTCTTTAAATGTGTAATAATTATTCTTTAAAATACTAATTGGTGACAAGTTTCTTTGTCGACCCTGGCCTTCAGTTCTACTTATACAATATTGTGGAAAAAAATAAAATAATTACATTGCTAGTACCAACAATATGAGTTGTTGACACAGTTAATTGTTATTGAATGTATTCTTCTTCCAAAATAAGATCAAATGAATGCACCCTTGTATAACACACTGAGCCTAGCATTTGTCATTCTATCATAATCTTTAAATTGATAAGGTTTCAGAAAATTAATACTGAGATGATACCATTTGCTGCTACTCATTGTGAAATGACAAGGAAAACAACATACACTGTAATTTTGCAAAATGTTTAGTAAGGATTTTCAGTCACAAATATTTAACAATTATTCCACAAGTACGCTTTGGATATGAGATGGTAGATAGCCAATGAGGCGCCGAGTTGGCTATAATCATCTCATATCCAACAAACGCGAGTGGAATAATTGTTTTTTTAAAAACGCCTACAAAATATCGAGAATTCTTTGTGACCTTTACTGATTTGTAAAAACAATGACACGTACAGTTACACCAGTGACACGTACATCATACACCATGATGGCTAAGACAATCAGAGCTCTAGAACTGCATTATTTATCCAATGATTCAGTTTTTAATAAAAGCTATAATAGCTAATACAGGAATTAAAAGTAAAGTTTACTTTTATTTTGGACCTGATGAATCTATTGTTTTAAAGTAAATGACAAATCGGTGGCAGTTGCACTGCATTGCATGGAGGACAGAAAATAGCTGCTGGTGTATAAAAAGTTGGCACACAATAGGCTACAAGTCCCAGCAACATGACATAGGGCCAAGCAGCTGCAGGTCACAAATGTAACTTGTTGTTTGGAAAAAATTCATTCTGCTGCAAGGACAGATTTTCTTAAATATATTCTATAATTTATTATACGTGTCACACAATCAAAGTGAATTAGTACTGTGACCTGTCCCTGCAGGCCTTAAATGCACTGACTTGTCACCCAGTGTAACTATCCCAGTATCAAATCGTAAAGAAAAGCTAAAATCAATCACCTCTGCTTGGAATCAAACTCAGAACCTTTGAAATCCTAATAGACCAGAGGCAATTGCTGCCACAGAAACCATAATTTTACTGAGAAGAGTTCTATAGATCAAAAATCGATGCATCTAAACTGTCTGACAGAGAATTCAAACTCCTTTCACAAAATGGTTTGAAATTAATGGTCAGACAACTGACCTGTTGAGGCAACTTTGGAGAATATGATTAGAACAGTACAGACCATAATATAAAGAGCTTCCAAAACATCTTTTTGCAAATATTCCAGGCTCTCTACTGATGTGACGTGGTATAATATATACTACCTGACATTGCACGCTCATCTCATTCCATGACAATTATAACCATCCACCAAAGGTAATTTTGCACTTGCCAGTGACCAGGTCAACTGGATGAAATGCCACTTAAATAAGCAACGAGTCAAAAATCTGCATAGTTAATAATATTGTCTACTAATTAAAGATTTTTTTAATGCAGCTAACAACATCTGCTCTAGATTAATTCTTTCATTTTAATTCTCTAAAATTCACCTATATTGATGATATAATTTTGATTTTTCCATAGGTTAATATTTTTGTTATTTCTAGATGATAAGAAGAACTGTCAAGACTTTTAATTAACAATTTGAAACCTGGTGCATTATTCCAGTACAGAATTGGGAGCTTACGTAAGACATAAATATGGTGAAAGATTAACAGTTTTGGATCTGAAAGGAGAAGGACTCTTCAGGGTACCTGATGCAGTCACTGAACGGAGTGAAATAGAGATACTTGTGCTGGATGAAAATAAACTGATTGAATTACCAGTCAGTATCAACAAGCTGAAAAATTTCATCCTGCTAAACTTGAAAAATAACAAACTCACCAACCAACCAAGTGGTTGGTTTACCTACCAGTATACAGAGGCTGACCAAGCTTGAAAAGCTGGACTTGGATGGAAATAAACTAACTGAACTACCTGCTGAGATTAGTGACCTCAGGGAGCTGAGGGAGCTGAGTATGAGTAACAACCAGTTGGTTGGTTTCCCTACCAGTATACAGAGGCTGAACAAGCTTAAATTGGCTGTACTTGAGTGGAAATAAACTAACTGAACTACCTGCTGAGATTAATGACCTCAGGGAGCTGAGAGAGCTGTGGGTGAGAAACAACTAGTTGGTTGGTTTACCTACCAGTATACAGAGGCTGACCAAACTTGAAGAGCTGGACTTGAGTGGAAATAAACTAACTGAACTACCTTCTGAGATTAGTGACCTCAGGGAGCTGAGTGTGATTCGTAATTCTTTAACTGTTGACGCAGTAAGACGTGCCTTAAAGTTAAGGAGGAAAGGGGTACTTGTACGTGGTGTTGTAGGTTAGCACAGCGGATATTGTAGTTATTTGTATTCTAGTTTAAAACGAGATAAAATTCCACTATTTGCCTCGGAAAGGGAAGTCAGGTTTTTTTTTTCAGTTATCGGGGGTTTCGCGAATTCAGTGAGAGTTTGATAAATTAAGATATGTTCCGAAACCAGTCCAGACTATTTCCTCTGACTCCGCAGTGTTCTAACTTAAAAAGCAAACATTCATGGTCGACCAAGTGGAAAGCTTTCTTCAAGTCAATAAACAGTCAACTCCTGTAATCATTTGCCTATCCATATGTTCCAAAATATAATCAGTGAGGTAAACTACCGCAGTTTCAGTAGAGTGCTTCTTTCGAAAACCCGACTGGAATTCTGACAATAAGTCATGTTCTGTCAAAAAAGCCAAGAATTGAACTTGAATAGCGCGCTCCATAATCTTTGACACCAGGGGAAGAACTGAGATTAGTCGGTAATTATTGACATCGTTCCTTGCTCCCGATTTAAAAATAGGTGTTACTCTTGCATCCTGCCACTTAGCAGGAATAAGTCCTGTTGAGATAGTAAGGTCAAAAAAGCCAAGAATTGAACTTGAATAGCGCGTTCCATAATCTTTGACACCAGGGGAAGAACTGAGATTAGTCGGTAATTATTGGCATCGTTCCTTGCTCCTGATTTAAAAATAGGTGTTACTCTTGCATCCTTCCACTCAGCAGGAATAAGTCCTGTTGAAATAGTAAGGTCAAAAAAGCCAAGAATTGAACTTGAATAGCGCGCTCCATAATCTTTGACACCAGGGGAAGAACTGAGACTAGTCGGTAATTATTAACATCGTTCCTTGCTCCTGATTGAAAAATAGGTGTTACTCTTGCATCCTTCCACTCAGCTGGAATAGGTCCTGTTGAAATAGTAAGGTTAACCAGATACGTGATCGGTTTAGCTATAACTGGAGCTGCATCCTTCAAAAGTCTTGCAGAGATACCATGATCAGGACCCGAGGCTTTAGTCACCTTGCCAGTTAGACAGCTCCTTCTCAAACTCATTAATAATTCATCAAGTGATAACCAATTGCGTGCCCCCATTTAGGTCACATGGATGCACCTTGACACCGCGGTAAAGAGCAGCGTGTTTGGATATCCAAACACGCGTGTTTGGAAATCAGTTAGAAAAAGCAATACACAACTTAAACAAAGCTTATTACTTTTATTGTTTGCTGTTTACATTTTCGTCTTTCATTTCTGCGTCTAAGCGTCGACGAAAAATAGCAAACCTGAAAAGTAGTAAATCATAAATTTCGTAAACATTCTAAGTTTCTCTAAAGCACATTAGATTAAAGTATAACTTCTCCAAACTTACCACTTATGACTGCTGTCTAAAGGATTCAATACATTCCCTCCATTTACGTCCTCCAAATACCGCTCTAAGCCACAAACAATTCCATACAAGGAACGAGACGGATTGCGACCACCGTTCTTATTAGCAACTCTTGGGCGAACTTTGTGAGCCAATAGTTTAGGGAAAGACTATCCAGGTCCTCCAGCTTCTCTTCGAGACTTTGCACACGGTGAACATCATAATCTTTGAACACACTTTCCGCGTCAAGTATACAGAATTTTTGCTCTCGCGCTGCCGTTTTAATGGCTTTTTTTGTGATGATAATCGCGCTGGACGCGCACACGACGATTGACTACTGGAGCATTAGGGTTTTCCGATTTAGCGGAAGTTCGAGCCATTTTTCCGAGGTGTGAAATTGATTCCATTATACTGTAAAAGGTCATCTCGATTTTTTTCGTTATAAGTAAATCTTTGCATGATGTCATTGCTTATGCAAAATATCTGGCTCGTAAAAGGATGAATGAGCACAAACATGATTGGTAAATTTTGTTTTAAAACAAGAGGATTAATTTCCAGTATTTGCGTCTATCAGTCGCATTTGGCCGATACGAGTACGCTGCAAATAAATTCACACTCGGTGCTAACGGTTTTTAAAAGTCGTTTAAAAGATAAAGCATATACGCTAACACGGAGAAAAGTAAACAATCTGCTTTTGTTTGCTAGATGATATCCTGGGCAGGGAGGGAATCTCTCACTATATCTGATTTTTCTCCTTTAACCTGCGATCAGGCGGTCCTTAGAATTTCCCATTTTCTTTGGGAGGCCTGATCGCAGGTTATTTCTATATTTGCTACGTCAAACGTAAATAAGAATCGTTTTCATTGTCTCATCGAGTGCCATATAAATACTATAATTTATAAAAAGAAAAGGAACAACCTTGTATATCTCCTCTCCTACAAATTGGGAGAGACGGCGGGAAGTCTCCAGGCATCGTATCTTGCAATTTCGTGTACTTGTGGATATCTATTCGACTCTGTGCATTTTGTAGGTTAGGGTGAGGGTTGAAAACTATGGCAAAAGCTCAATAAATTAATACAAACGGCATAACGTGCAATCATAGTTATTGGTGCAATCCAACTAACTAAGCGAATGCAAATATTTTTTGACACTGGCGCGAAATTCCATGAGTTCCCACTAAGGTGCGGAATTGCAGAAGAAAGCCTCATAAGAAATGAATATCTCGTTGTTTGAAACAAGTTAACCATGAAAAGCAGTTTTGACTGGCCTTAAGGAATATTCTACCCTAAAGGGTTTGATAACATTATTACGAATTGACCAAAAAGCACTGTGTACATTTCAATTGTCGTTTTAGAAAGGTAAAGTAAAGTGGATCACACACAGATATTTATCCAGTGGATACAGTTATCCACCTTTCGCACATCTGGGCCCTGTACTTCAGTCAGGACAGGTATACTGTGTCGTGGCATGGATACTTAAAGCTAGCTATATCAATTTTCTCTTTTTGGTTTTGTAAACTAGGTGGCTGAACTTTGAGAAAGTCATCAACGCTTCGTTTTCCAAGCCAGTTTATTACCTGAGTATAACAAAGCTACGGAACCATGCCAAGGAGAAGTGCTTCATCGATGATGAGGAAGAGTTTACCACCATGGTGAATTTCTATCATGACCTGGGAATAATTATCGAGCACCGTAGCACAGTCATCTTGAGTACCCAGTGGCTGATAGACTTGTTCGGGCAGCTGATCACTATTCCAGATTTTACGAAAATGGTAAGAAATACAATTTAACGTGTTTTTAAACTTGCCATGTTTTATAACGCTCCCCATTTTGGATGACATCACGGTTGTCAAACCGTGCAGTAACAAATAAAAATGATTATGTCACATGCATTGCACGCTATCTTTTGTGTGTGTCATCAGCACAATCTACCTTTAAAGGGGTGCAATGGAAGTACATTGCATGACTTGTAGAATTATCCTCAAATGTAGTCTTAAAGGAACGTCTCACAAAAAAAAGAGTGGAAAGATACATATACGTCTGCTGAAACCAGCGACTCTTTATGTCGACCAATGAGGACGCGCTTTTATAGTTTGTGGAAGTGAAATTTGGACCGTAAGAATTTTCCGGCGAGTAAACCAAACGGAGGATTCTGGCATTTACGTGGCGCTTTAAAGAACATTCTATAGATTTAAAATCTGAGGTCTGTTAAAAAGGTCTTTTTTCGCCCCCAGAGAGATTTATTCACAGTTGTACTTTCTAGGCAGTCTTTCGTAATTTCCATTTTATGTGTGTCCTCACACAAATCCCCAAATTACAAGGAGGAAAGTTTTCCTTGAATGTTTCCTTAAAATGTTAAGTATTTTATTTCTTTTAGAGAACTTGCTAAAACTTATTAATATAACATTTAGAAATGTAAAATGATCCTGGAAGAAAGCTATTTTGAATAGTTTTGTGATCATTCAATCAATCAAATCAATCAATCAATCAGTCTTTATTCTTCCTAAGATAAAAAGACATATATTAAGTTACATCAGCAGTTGCGAGTCTGAAAATACATAAGACATACTGTATACAAATAATAGAAAGATAAAAATACATAAGACATACTATATACAAATAATAGAAAGATCAAAGATTATATCTAAAAATAAGCCTATTTACAAAAACATTCTTAAATGTACCAGTCTTTATATCCGGGCGATGAGCACTTTTGTTTCTGAGTTGATACCTTGTTTCTTTCTTCTTCGGCAGGATGTTACTAAGCTGGCAATCGGGATCCACTGAACGTATCTTGAAAAGATTTTTATCTGCCTTTTCTAAAAGTTCTCGGATGTCCATTCTCTTAGATGTGTATTTCCTTTTAAAGCATCTATCCAGAAAGTTTTGTATGACCGTTAGATCTGAGTCTACAGACCATAAGTGAAATTCGGTAAAACTAAGGCGCTAAATAGGTGGTCTACTTCACCTTGACTGAAACCTTCCTTCCGTAAAGATCTTAATACAAACAGACACTTATAGTATTTGCCTTAATCAACTTAGCACCTACGTGTTCGCTATATTTACAATTCTCTTGAAACGTAACACCTAAAATGAGCAACGAATGTTATTAACTTGCACAATATCCTGAATAAGACCTTTCTTGCGAAAAATAATTTCTTTACATTCCTCTTGTTATTCCGTCTTAGGTCCCTAAGTTTGCAAAGCACTGGAAGGAAGTCGAAGAAAGCGGTGTTCTCAGCATGGGACTGCTTGATCATGTGTTTTCCAAATTTCTTCTGGACGGCGTTGCCAGGAAAGACATTCTGGATTTGATGGAACAATTTGGATTGATTGCAAAATTTTCATCTTCAAAGACAGGTGAAAAGTATTTTGTGCCATCTCAACACCAAGCTTCGCCTGATTCCCTTTGTTCCATGGCGCCCTCAAGGCTGGACCCTTGTCCTCTGTAGGTTTACTTCGTCACCGGCTCTTTTCCCCATGGTCTGTTCACTCGACTTGTTTCTCGATCTGTCCGTTGGTGTCCTGAGGCTGGTCCAACTCAGCCCCCTACCTTGTACCAAAATGGAGCGTGGTTTGTTATTGAGAAGAAAACTGTCCATGATTTTTTCTTATTTTTAAGAAGCAGTTTATTAAGTTCTTTATCAAGCAAAGAAAGCACCCTCAGCAGATCTGTGTGGATGAGACAAGTGAGATGGCAGTGCAGGTTCGTGAGTTTGTGGAGGCAACTTTGCAAGCTTTGTCACGTGATCTCTATAAAGGTGGATTGCAGTATCATATTCGGGTCGCCTGTCCGTATTGTCAGCGGGAAAAATACTCAAGCCATAATCAGATTGCATGTTCTCATGAAGATTGTCTTCACCTCCTTGAGGTAAGACAAGGCGTTCATCTGATTTGCAAAAAGAAACCTACAGATGAAGTACTCACAGTCAAAGAATAGCAAAAATGGTTCTCACAGACACCAAGTAAGGTAGGTAGCACTGAAATCTCATCTCTATCAGTGCAGTTAGCTTCTTACATATAAATGGAAAGTTAACGTAAAATTCTGAAAATAAGCCCCTCCATGTTTAAGCCCCCTGCAAATAAACAAACTCGTAACGCAAAACAACCTTCTATTTAATCGCCCCTCCGAATATAAGCCCCCCAGGGGCTTTTACTTGGAAATTGCCCTCAAACACAAAATAAAGCAAATTAAAAACAGTACAGTAACACATAACGTTTTTAATTTGCCAAAGAACTATTCCTCGTGCCAAATGATTGCATATTTCTACTAAACTGATATTATGCTGCTGAAAGGTTAGTCATTTATTTATACTTAAAAAGCTTCAACAAAGTTTGTGTGTGTCATTATTAGGTGATAATAATATACAGCGTAGGCCTTCATTTAACCTACCACAAACCCTTCGCTGGGTAAAAAGAAGCACACAATAGTACTTAAAATCAAGTAATTTGATAAGGTCAGTTGGCTACCATATATGACTCAAAATTCTATTCAAGTTATTTTAGCACTTTGCCCGACAAATGGCTAGCCTTGAACGGAGAATCTCTTTACAGTGGCCAATTAACATCATCAACTCTGTTGTTAAAATACCTACTGCAGCCATAGCAGTGGGTTTTCATAACCGTTTCTCAAGTCTTTCTTAACAAGCTGTTTCCTTTACAGTCAAACGATAAGTTTATCGCTTCTAACTGGATGATAACATGTTTTGCAAACTTTCTTTCAAAGCGGTAAACATCCCAGGTGTACACTTTCTATTTTAAAATATGCAATTTTTGTTTCTGTACAGGACGTGTGTACTCCATCATCACCACCATCATCATCATCATCTGATGCTGAACAAGGTCATTCAGAGCGTTTAATATTGAAAGTTACTCTCCTGGCAAACGAATGGGGGTCTTCTAAGGGTGGTTTGGCAACATTAAACAGATCTCTTGCCACACATTTGGCAAAAGACCCACACGTAGAGAACACCATTCTTGTACCTAAATTTGAGTACGGCAAAGAAGACAAAAGAGCTGCCAAAAGTCACAATATTTGCATCACGGAAGCAGGGAATCTCCCCGGCTTCAGTGATCCTCTTGACTGGCTGATCGTTCCTCCAGAAGACCTTGACATTAGGTTGTGATCGGCCATGGAGCAAAGCTTGGCAGACAAGCGCAAATTATCAGAAAGTCTCATCGATGCAAGTGGGTGCAGGTTGTTCACACTGAGCCTGAAGAGCTGGCGATGCATAAGAACTATCCAAGCGCCATTGCCAAGGGAGAAGGGAAGAACAGAGCTGAAGTTGACCTTTGTCAAATTGCAGATCTTGTTGTAGCCGTTGGACCTAAGTTAAAAGAAGCGTTCTCGCGCATGTTGCGTTCATCTCATCGAGATATCTTTCAGTTAATACCAGGTTCCTTTGCAAAGGTTTCAGATATTGAACATGCTGCGCAAGATGGTGTAAATTTCCGAGTATTGACCTTTGGTCGCGGTGATTTGGAATACTTTAGTCTTAAAGGATACGACATAGCCGCTCAATCCATAGTTGAATTGAAGGACAGTTCCTATAGTCCTCTTTTCGTTGGTGGATCCCATGGAAGGCAGGATGAAGTCGCAGAAATCTTACTCCAGACTGGCATTTCAAAGAACCAGCTGATCGTTAGATCATTCGTGAAAGGCAAACAAAGATTAAGAGAGCTGTTTTGTGAAGTCGACCTGGCCATTATGCCATCAACAACTGAGGGGTTTGGTTTGACAGCATTAGAGGCCATGTCAGCTGGTCTTCCCATTCTAGTTAGTGGAAACTCTGGATTTGGAAAAGCACTTCGTGGTCTTCCAATGGGTGAGTCATTTGTGATCGACTCTAATGACCCCAAGGAATGGGCAAAGGCAATTGCAGCCATCCGTCAAAAATCAAGGACACAGCGGCTTGAGGAAATCCAAAGTATGCGAAGAAGTTATGACGAAAGATTCAGTTGGGAGAGACAGTGCCAGGCCCTTGTCGCCAGAATGTGGAAGATGGTCTATGGTAAGAAATTAACTTTGCTAAAGGGCAGTAACGATAATAGTAATTATTAGTTTAAACACGGTGATAATGTCAAGTGCGTATCTCATCAGGATTAGCGTTTGTTTTGCCCTTATGTTTCATCCCTGTATTTTAGTTGCTTCAGCAAGAGCAAGTGCGTAAGCAAATTTCATAGTATTATGTTAGGCGGTACATGTGAATGGCTGCAGAAAGATTGCCAACGTTAACCTTTTAAACCTTAATAACAGCATTCATATTCTCCACACTGTTATCCATACATATCTTGTGTTAGTGATAAGGAGAATTTGTTAACCAATCGAGATTTCTTCACGTGCTGCTGGGTCTCTCTTTTAGAGACATTAAAGAGAATGACAGAGAACCGTCCAGCTAAAACTTTGGCTTATAATATATCACACAAAATAAATGGAGGGCTTCTCAGATCGGATTGTTTATTTTTTTCAAGTTTGACAATTTTTTCTGTAATTCAACGTTTTTTTCAATTTTTTCAGGCGTAGAAAAGACACAAGAAGATGCCGTTCCACAAAATGACTTTGAAAACGATGCTGCAAAAGGATCGATGCCTGGTGATGTAGTTGTTTGTTTTCTCAAATAAACCAAAGCCAAAACTTATTTTTGTTGTAGAATGGGGTTATTTTGTTTCTTTGAAAGCACGGCAAATTTATATTGTCGGCTGTTTTTAGTATAGACCAGTTCATCATGTCCTATTAAACTGACGCGAAATAACCTCATTCTTTTCTTAATAATTTCCTTCTGCCGTCTACAGGCGAACCCATTTTCCTTGCACTTCAACAAATCCTGCTGGAAGCACGCATAGAGTCCAGCAAAACTGATCTGTCGCAGGTTTTACAGAGGACTGCGCTGGAAAAAGGTTTTGCGATTTCTGACAATCAAGGAGAGGGGAACTGCATGTTTTTTGCACTTTCAAAGCAGCTTGACCTCATCAAAGGAATTCAAATGTCCCATGATGAGTTACGCCGAACTATTGTTCAATACCTTCGGGAAAACCCCAGGCTGGTAAGTACCTTATTATATTTTCTAGAGTGGATTCATTTGCCCTGGATGCGTAAGCCGTCGCATTTTCCCGCTGAAAATTTTATTGTTTTTAACGTTTAAGGCAATAAGGCCTTGTTCTGACGTCTCCAAAAATACGCGTACACACTTAGCGTTTTGCTTTTTTTTCGCCCTTTCACATAAAAACGCTGAAATTATTGAAATACGATAGCATCCCTCACAGAGGAAACGCAGTGCTGGTAGCTTATAATGTGTGACATAAATCGTAGTAGAAACCTCTGTTTTCGTCCGTCCACACGTAAACGACAAGTTGGCGGTTTTTAAAGTCCACTCTGGGGACCGCGCTCTGGGCACCTATGTTTTTGGTGCCCGAACAGGCCGTTTACGTGTGGGCGGAAGGCTAAAAATACCCTGATGCGGCCTTAAATTCCTACAACCAAATGTGACGGCTTTACGGGTATGATGCAAATGAATCGACCCTTTATGAGCAAAACAACAGGTCTGCACGAACATCACGCTAGCTTGTACTTTCCTTCGTCGTCCACTGCACGACTACGACGTGAAACTTCCTAATCCGACGTTTTGTGGAGGACCTCGAACGCACGGCGACGAATTATTGGTATTGGATCCGGATGCTGTTTTTAGAATTTAAATCCAGGAAAATTCGCCTACATGTGTTAAGTTGAACAACGCTACATGAGCGTAATAAAGTTAAAAAGAACGCAAATTCATTTTTTTAAATAACGTTTTCGACTCGGAGGTATAAGTGGAAACGGATTTTAGGAAATCTGTTTCTGTCGCCTGGATTTTCTGGCTTTTGTCCTAAGGGACGTATAGGGGCACAGGTAATACCCTATTTTGGAGCGGAGTCTCATTACTCTGAAGTGGAATAAAAAGCGTCGATGACGCCATGAATGAAATGCGATGTAATCTCATCAACATAACGTCAAGAACTATCTTTATGTAGTGTCTAATTTAACCAGTTATTCTTATATTTTTGATGTAACTTGGAGGGATCATGTCCTTATTTGGTGAGAATGATGTCATAGTTATTTTAAATTATGTTCGTCATGTCCTTATAAGGTCATGAAACCACCTGACCTGTTACTTAAAATCACTGAACCGTGACGCCTTCATTGTCCATTGCAGACAATTTAGTCTATGTTTACACTATACTGGGTAGCTTTTTCGCCGGCACAAAAATCGTACCAGTTAGGGCCTCTGTTCACACACAAGAACAGTGATTTCCGTCACGAAGCGAAGCTGCGTCGTGCCGAATAGGTGTTCATACCATACCGGACCGCTTTTCGTGTCATCACTGAAGGTTATCCAGAAAAGTGTGAACAAAGCTTTATTGTTCCTGGTTTCGGTTCACTGACGCCTTCGAAGTTAAAATATTGGACTTCAAAAAGACGTCTAACTGATGCGTCCTATACTACTGAGGTGGACATATTCTTTCTAGTGCCGATACTAATGGTGTCGTCTTAGAGAGAGCTGACAGCGCAGCTGCCTGAATATATACCTTCTACAAAAGCACTTTACCTCTTTCTCTGTTAACTTCAGTATTTTCTTTTTTTCTTACAGCCGGATGGGACAGAACTGTTTCATTTTGTTGATGGATATCCATCTTGGGATGCCTACCTCACAAGCATGATGGTAGATGGTACATGGGGTGATCACGTGATTCTACATGGCGCGGCAAACTGTTTTGGAACGTGCATCTACGTGATTAGCAGTCTTCCGCATCGCCATGACGTAACGATCTGCCCAGAATTTGATGTTACTGGTAGCAACCGGCTTGTGCTGGGTCACCTGCACGAGCATCACTATGTTAGCCTTATTCCACATAACGGAAGTAAAGATGTCTGAGTATACTGCGATTCAAGAGTTGCTTACTCGCGATATCAAATTGAAGACATTTGAGTGGAACAACTGACTGAACCTTTGTTTTGGCACCGAATTTGAAAAGATGTTGGAAAAAAAAAGACGTCGGTTTTTTTACATGTACAATTTTCAATCTGTCAATGTTGTTATTAAGGTACAATTAGCTGTATCAATAGACTGAGTAAAATTTTTCGGCCTCAAAAAATTCCTGCAGCTCCCTCAATTTCTTATATAAATTACTTTAGTTTTCTTAATAAAACTTGGTTTTTAGGGCCACCACCTTGCCAGCAGTCCCCTGTAAATACTCCACCATTTGAACCTGTTGTTGTAAAAATCCTTGGAAAATACACGTACTAATGATTACCTACCTTATTCTCCTTAAAAAAATTCGCGAACTTAAAGACCCGCGAAAAATAACGACCGCGAACTTTGATCTCGCGAAATTTAATGGACATAGAAAAATCATGTAGTGGTGTTTTCAAGGGTCCTAAACAATTTTTAACACAAGGTGTTAGTACAAGGAGCTATCATTTATCAACTTTAGATGTTCATATATCAGTGTCAAGATTCGCCTCAAGTTCTTCTTCGGCATCTGAGTAATCATCTTCGCACAGTTCCTGCAATACATCCTTTGTACAGTCGTCAAATTGACCATCCTGTCCAGGCTCCTTGTAATGTATAGTTACGAGTGTCGACTTGTATCTTTACATTATTGCCCTGTTCCTTGGTGTATCGTCCATTTCACATATCACCTCAACAGGAATTTCCAGACCTCCCTCAATCAATGGGGATCGATGATAGTTTTCATCAGTAACTTTAAGATAAACCATCCCAGCTCTCAATAAGAAAAAGCGAGTGGCTCTAGAAATCTCTATGGGCAAATGGCCCATAATCGAATCGGCCAGGCGACCACGGAGCCGTTTGTTAGCTGCGATTGCGTAACGATCGTAGATATTGTTTCGTTCGTGAGAACATCTCAAAAGCTCCCCGACGATGGGCTTCCAAATTTCTTTGTAAACGTGGACTTAATCGTCAATTTCGCGAAATTAAATTCCCTGCAAACACAATTTTTCTCCGCGATCGCGAAATTAAAAACTCGCGAAATGTGCTGAGAAAATTTTCGCGAAATTTAAGTCCCGCGAAAATAAAGGAGAATAAGGTAGTTTCTCTCTCTGTGAGTCATGTCGCTGATGATTATTACTATGGTTGCAGCGTGTGTGAACACTCGGTTTTAACGCCTGTCAGTATACAGGCCAACAAGATTTTTTAGCAATTTCATTAGCATTTAGATGTTAAGAACAATTTTTGCTCCACCTGTTTCTTGGCCGCAGTCTCTGAAAATATTCAGTGTCAGTTTCCGTACTGAGTAGAATTTGTTCGTATAGGATCAATCCTTTTTTAAGATACTCCTTACCACAGAACTTAGTCGAAGACTTTTCTAATCGAGTTTGTTCTTTAAGAACTGTTCCTGTTTCTGGTGCGCTTTTATTAATCTGTAAATACTTTCAGCCATTAGAGCGACATTTAGCCATATTCGAGATCATCTGTTGTTCCACACCTGTGACGTCACGTCACGTGATAGACTAAATGGAAGCGTTAATTGCGGAAGTTCAAGTAAGCCGCAAATTTAACACTTTGAATTTTCGATTTCTGAGCCAAATAGATCGCTGACGATATATTTCTTGATCGTATTACAATTAGAAAAACATTTTCAAGGTTTTTCCGAAAAATGTTGTCCTACGCGAGAGTTACCCTTTAAGGCGAATTACTGAATGACAGTAATCATTATCTAACTTGCGAATACAAGTAGTATAGGGCGCACCGGTTACTCCGGTTTTTTTGGGAGGAATCTCATTAAGGTGGGGAGAATAAATTAACGTCGCTGACGTCGTAGGTTATTGTCTTGATCTCATGAATAAAATGCTGTGCTATCTCATAAAGATAAGGTCATGTGCTATTTTTAGATGGATGATGTCATGGTTGATATAACTGGTTTATTTTTGTTTTATGACATAACCTATTGTCTTGAACTCATGAATAAAATGCGGTGGAATAAATTAGCGTCTATGTCGTAATACTCTATTGTCTTGTACTCATGAATAAAATGAAGGGGAATAAATTAGTATCTATGTCGTAATAACCTATTGTCTTGAACTCATGAATAAAATGCGGTGGAATAAATTAGCGTCGTTGACGCAAGAGTCTTTCGTCTTTATTCATAGTGCGGTGATTGTAGAATGTATTCTATCTTTCAAATAAAAGCGGGCTCTCCGTTCACCATTTTATTATTGTCACAAACTCCAATAAATAATATTTTTGAGCGGATAGCTTCCAAACATACTAGTCAACGGTCCGAAAACAGTACTCGACTTAAAACTATTCACTGTGACCAAAGATAAATATTTTTATTCTACAAAACCATTGATTCTGTTTTGTCAATATAATTCAACCTTCAAACGTTTCTAGACTGTGGTATCGAGCGTTAACCATTAACAGGTTGGCCTTTTTCCTTTTAGACCTGTATCATACGAAACAAAACGAGCGCAAGCGAACTGTATTTTATTATTCATCGCAAACTAATTTAATATACACTGAGCCAACATGAACGCTTGTCGCATAAATTATCCACGGGAATCAACTCAATTATATATAAACAATGGTGGGATTAATACGCGCGTGCTACAACCAGACTACACCTTTGTTTCAGTTAAAAAATACATTTATTGATAACAAAACCATCAAAGTGTTACAACAATAGATGAATAGACAGAGTTCCGGCTTAGTCTTCGGGAACAGTTTGTTTGACAAACAATCGATTGAGTAAGAATTTCCGCTTATTGATGGCAAGTTCTGTCGATTCCAGCCAGTCATATCCTTCTGTGTCTTTGAGATCTTGGCGGGTTTCCATCACTTTTCGGAATGTCGGATCTTTCTTCATTGCATGCATCCACTGTAAAAACTCTAAGAACACTTTTCTCAATTCCTTTCTATATACTGGAAGCAAAGCATTTTCAGCTTTAATGCGGGCCACTTCAGGCGAGTCTCCGTTTTGTTCATATTCGTTGATGAGAGTTCGAGCTGGGCTTCGTGGCGATTACAAACTTCATTTTGAATGCGTGACCAAGGATCTACATGCTCCTCCTCCTCCTCTCTGGAAGAGTCCATTTCTTCGCTAGATTGAGAACTTTGGGATGATTGTTCGCTTTCTTGTGAGCTTTCAATATCGTCGTCATTTCCATATCCTTTTTGAACGAAATGGTTATAATTGCTGAACATTGTGATCCGAACTGCACGATGTTTAAGAACTGACTGAATCAGAAACAGCGGCTTACTTCTTTTATAGCTATCGATGGAGGCACGGCTGCAAAGCACAACGGAACTCTATGAACTTTCATTATACCCTTCCTGTACCCCTACTGTACCCCTCCTGTACCCTTCCTGTACCCCTACTGTACCCCTCCTGTACCCCTCCTGTACCCCTGAATTCTCTTAAGTACTCCCCACCATTGTAAAATAACTATATATTAAATGATTCTGTTAACTGTGAGTCATTTTTCATGAGCAGTCATGCCTCGAACGTTTCCTCGAATTTGTCCGCTATGTGGCAAAGCTGGTGTGTCCAACTTGAGTTCTCATCTTGAAATTGTCCATGACTTAACCGGGCTAAGACGAACACGACTCTTAAAAGAGGCTAAGGTTTTCTTGGGAATCAAAAAGAGAATATATTTCTACAAGCGTCGACTTACCTCGTTGTTCATCTAGTTCCACGAGAAAAATATGTGAGCCAAGAAAAAGAAGAAGACCAGTAAACGAAACGCCGAAAACTTCTTCACTGCGAAGAAGGTAAAGCTTTCCCATGATGTTTCCTTGGCAACCGAGCCTTATCCAGATTTTATGTTTCGCCATAAGTTCTCACTCCTTGTGGTTGGACCAAGTCAATCAGGGAAAACAGTTTTCGTAGAACAGATTCTAACGAGAGATCGTATTGTCTACGAAACCAACAAGCCCCGTCGCATTTTATGGTATTACAGTCAGTGGCAAGATAGATACGAAGCTTTGAAATCAGCGATCGGAAAGGACATTAAATTTTTTCGTGGCCTTCCCACATTTCAAGAAGATCTGCGAGAAATTGACCCAAAATACAACAACGTTATCATCTTTGATGATCTAATGGCAGAAGCGATCGAAAGCCCCATCGTTTCTCGGTTGTTTACCCAAGGTCGCCATAGAAATGCCAGCGTCATACTGCTCCTTCAGAATATGTTCCCCAAGGGAAAATTTAACACCGATATCAGTCGGAATGCACAATACATGGCTCTTTTCCGAAGTCCTAGCGATCGGAAAGAAATCGTAATTGTTGCTGAGCGTATGTTTGATAAGAATCGCCAACGATTCATGACAGCTTATTATCATGAAACAGAGAGGCCTTACGGTTACATCTTTGTAGATAATAAACCGGACACGGCGGCAAATAAGCAAGTATTGAGTGACATTTTCGGCTCTTGTCGTCGATATCCGACTATTAGCAGCTCCGCAAAATCGGTCGAAACCGTCAAAACGACCAGTTACGAGGAAAACATTGCCTGCGAAGCTAGATCAGCAGTAAAATCGCCTCCTGTGGTCAAATCTTCCCCGCCAATTGTAAAAAGGTCACGGCCATTTCCTTTTGATGCAGTCTGGTCTGAAGCAGCCTATCCCGTTGTACAAAATTATATGCAAGGAGCGCCCCGATGCCACACCCTACCAAAATACTTTGGGATCACGGAAATGTACCGCATTGCCAGACATCTTTATGATCCGTATCTTCCATCGTACTCGTATGGAAATTACTGGCCTGTGAAAATGAAAAACTATTGCAATGGAAAATCGAAATGGATTTATTTACACAAGGACGATCCCAGCGTAAGATCTTTCCTAGAAAAGAACCAAACGAATGCTCGATAGACCAGTAACAAATTAATTAAACGGTTGTCGATGCACTTTGCAGTGGAATATTTTATTTTTCAATAGACCTAACAATTGTGTATGAAACGGTACCTTATCTTTTTGTTAGAGGACTTAAGCATGATTGTTTAATTTGCGAGAGCACAAAAAAGGCATGAGTCAGATGTAAATTACTACTGGTTAACAGAGCGTGTAACAAGACATCAAGATAAAGTAATTTTATAGAGAGAGCACTGTTTGCAATAGATTGAAATAAAGAGTTTGAGCTCCATTTTTTGCGTCTGAGTTTTGTTTATAACCGAATTTTTAGTTAGGCAAGCGAACTTGTTTCCTTAGCAAAGCGATTGCAAGAGTAACATGCTGAACGGAGAGCGCGCTCTTATTTAAAAGATAGAATAGATTCTACAATCAGCGCACTATGATAAAGACGAAAGACTCTTGCGTCATCGACGCTAATTTATTCCACCGCATTTTATTCATGAGTTCAAGACAATAGGTTATTACGACATAGATACTAATTTATTCCCCTTCATTTTATTCATGAGTACAAGACAATAGAG
>CALNXK010000064.1:0-42500 GCA_942486035.1 Porites lobata | reverse complement strand
ATTTAGTGCCACACGATTTTAGATTTGGTGATTGAAAATAGACCTTGTCACGGTTTTGGAAGCCATCTTGACTAGTAGGCAACCACGTAAAAAATTACAGTGTATGAATGAGAATCTAATGTCGAATAAGTTTCGTAAAACGGCTTTTCTGAAAAAAAAATGATTTGTAAACTTGAGCTACACAGCAAAGGATTCTACTAACAAATACTGTGCTTAAATTTCTCCAGACGCTTGCTATAGATTTTCTATATATTTGTCTAAAATTTTTCCCGGTAAATTTTAGTTGGCAGGAAGCCAGGTTGGCCTCGTAACCTGTTCCAGGCGTTTAGATTATGGGGACGGCGCTATAAGATGTGAGCAGAAAAATACTATTAGGGGGTGGGGTAGTGATTTTTTCCCGCTCTCTGACTGTCACACCTCACTCCATAAAATCAATTTTTGAACGTAACTCGGTTGCAGGGAAGTAGATTTTTATACCAAGATGCTGAGGTTTTCGCGAAAATCTAGGAATACTTTCTGCTCAGTTTGACTTGCATAGTTTGTGAAAAGTTAATTTCATAGTCACTCTGTTGAAGGTGCAAGCGAATTTGGTAAGGCACATAATTTTTTTTCAATGTTTGTAGTAGAGACAAACAAATTTTGGATTTCTACAACTTTTCTTCAAGATTTTGCATGGAACGATCGATCGATTTAAAGGTTGTGTGGTAGAATATCCTGTCCTTGTGATTTCTGTGGCTGTTGTTTAAAGATGCGTATTTATTTTAGTCTTTTTTGTTCTTTAAATATATAGAAGGACTATATTTTAATTTCAGTAAACTGTAATAAAGAGTTTGGGCATCTGTTTTCAGATTAACTGTCTGGTTATATAAAGGCCCAAGCATTTTCAACTGAGGACTCCTTATTATTTTTCAACTGTGACTCACTGGTTCCGAACAGGGACTCGTGATTTTTCACAAGATGATGGAGTCACCATAACTATTTGTAACAAAATCACTGAGAGTTTTAATGTTTTTAATTTGACTAGTTTTTATTTTCTTGCTAGCGTTTGGAAGTTTGGCTCTTATAAAACAAAAGAGAAAGAAGAAGACAAAACACAAGAGACGACCAAGATGAGAAGAGGCACTATTGAAGGAGGTCTGAGGCTGAAGAAAAGTACGATGAAATTCGTCTGATACGTGTGGAGACTGTCATTGTCTGTTTAAGAAGGTCGAATATACACCTGGATGCTTATTCTCGTGTCTGAGGAAGGAAAGACGCTTGTGTCACAGAAGTGGAGGCTTTGACGAATAACTTTCATTGGATACGCGGCGGTTTCAACTGCTAAAACCACATTGGCACGATAAACAGTTACGTCTTGTATCGCTATATTTCCTTTCTATTCTTCGTTCCTCTTCAAGTTTTAAAAATATTTAATCTGTCATCGTGGGGACGTCTGCGGTAGGTTTCACTTTGTACCGATCTTGACAATGGTTCAGTCTAGTTACCTGGGTCTAGTTATTCTGTTTGTTCTGTGCCGTTGACTAATCTCCAATTACCTGTGGTATTGAGACGTTTTCGCCAACGTAAAAGGATCATAAAGGTGATAAAGACTGTTAATTTGACATTCAATGGTATAAGCAGAAAAAAATGCATTACTTTTAACCTATGGGCATGATATTTCTTGAGTTGGCTAACTCGATGGATTGTTAGAAAAGAACTGACACAATATGCAAATGAACTAGTAAACGTGATCAAACTTTGACGCATGGCACTGTTTTCGTTAATGTAATAGAACTCAGCGATGTTGGGTGCGCCATGTGCGTCTCATAGACGCCATAAACCGTTTAAAAATGAAGAATAAAATATATCATTTTGGTAGTTTTGCTCGAAATTTTTATCTTTCAGTGGTGAAGGTGAAGGTTCCGCACCTGGGAATCAAACTCTAAATCTCCCGCACATATGGTCGCGTATTCAAACGACTGTGCTGTTCTTTTTTCCAAATGACAATGGGTAAAATTTTAATGGAATTATTCTTGATTTTCCTGTCGTGCTTGGAGCGGAATCTGTCCCCATCCCCGTATTGATGGTTGCACCTGAAACACAAAGGCCTAGTCACTCACACGAAGGTTAAGTTACAAAGCGACAGTTTACATTAGTCTCTTGTGGACCAGCAAATTTGCTTACAAGTGTTTTCGCCTTAGGCACAACTCCAAGACGAAGGGAAAGGTTGTAATCTCCTTGAATTAAAGCTCCCTGCAAACTGACGGAAACTGTTTGGCCAAGAACTCTTAAAATTGTGGGGTGTTACATGTTGCGTCCGTTTGCACTCCCTGTTGTACGTTGTTGCGCAAAGTTTGAAACCGGTCAAACTCTTTGAGTCAACAACTCCTAACAATATTTCTTTTGTTCTGTGATCGCCGAAGCGTAGCCCTGTATTGTTGAATCCGTTGTTGGGGCCACGCCTGGCCTTGTTGAACGTCATTCAAGATGCCAACTGTTAGACTGCAAACAGTCTCTATTTTTCTTCAGATTTAGTGAGGTGCGAACACGCGCCTTCAGCCACGCGCGTGTTCATTTTCGTGTCTCGCGCGTTTTGCTCAACCGACATGAAAAAAAGGGAGACTGCTGGTAGTTTAGATGGCTGTAGAATTCTGTAAGCTTACAGCCTTATCGGTCGTATCCATCCCATGATGCACTCTAAGTTCCACCCCCGTCTGGAGTTGTTGCATCCGTTTGCACATCACCGCCAACACTATCCAACGACTCCCAACATTTTCGGGCTAACAAATGTTGAGAGTTGTTGCGTCTGTATAATCGGTAATGTTTTTTGTTGCGTTATAAAGTTGGACATCCGTAAAGCGGCCACCCTCGGAGTATCAGCAAGTGGCTGCTTAATGGAGGTTGGTCGCTCAATAGAGGTTTGTCATAAATTAGCATATTCTTTAGCACAAACATCACTATTTTGAAAAAGACGCGCTACGAAAGAAGCATTACTGGTCCACAATCGGTCGTCAACTTCTATCTCGGACTGTATCCCTTCATCATACTTTTGAAATGAAGCTAAACTAGGTGTATCGAGCCCTTGATGAACACTTTATAAAGTTGACAACAATGGAAGAGCTCTCATGATTGAGACGGCCAAGATGTTGTCGCTGCATGAATAGAGATATAATTTCCCGGCATTCTTTTCTACAATTATTTTGTGTGGCGTCTTATCGTAGGTTCAACAGTATTACCGTATTTATTGTCTGCATGTGTGATCAGACGAAATCGGTAGGAGAAATAAATCAAGTTAACAAGATATTCGCGTTGCTTTGTGATGCTCACTAGTGTTCATTAAAAGAAATAGTATGTGTTTTCTTGTATCCCCTTGTTATGTAAGTTGAACTCAGTAAGTAGGCAGGTATATTTTTCACAACTTTTATCTGACGTTTTGTTCATCATGTTTTGAACTCGCTGAACTTTTTTAAAAATTCTTTGATTTCTTGTTAACAGTTTCTTAATTCAGGATGGGCCTCTTTTGCTGCTTAAGTGTTCTTGCATTCAGCGATTCTGCTTTCATGGTACCTGATGAGGGCGTTAACACATAGTTAACCACCTCTTGCTCTGTCGTCTTTCTTATCTTATTAATGACTGTTTTAAAGGCTTCGTCTGCTCTTGCTTTGTATTGTAATGTCTTTGGACATGTTCCTCTTTGGGAATGCCTATTTAGTGCTTTTAAAGCCTCCTCTAATTGTTCTATTATTTTTTCTTCTGAAAGTGCTTCACTGTAGCCAGGGGCGGATCTAGGGGGAGGGGGCCGGGGGTGCACCCCCCCCCTGAGATTACCTGCGGTTTTCTAATACAACTGGTATTCTTCAGAAAAAAAAAAACTTTGTGGTTTATTGGTGTTGAAGTAGAGCAAGAGACGAGTGCACCCCCTCCTGAAAAAATCCTGGATCCGCCCCTGGTAGCGGCGTTTTCGGTTCTAATTTCTTTGTGATCCTGTGATTCGTATTTTTGGTTAAAGGTGGACAGGTGGTTACGCGTTCTGTTTTCCTTCTTTTCTTTCTTCTTTTGCAGAGCGTCAGTATTGGAGATCTTTGACCTGGTTTTGGGTCAGGTTCAGAAAGGTTGTTTTCTTGTCGTCGTTGCTTCAGCATTGACCTCCATTTCGTCAATGTCTAAACATCGAACCCTGCGCACAGTCTGGGACCAAAGCTCAAGCGACTCTCGCCGAACAAGCGCATACGTCAAACTCCGATTTTCGACAACAAATTCTCATTTTTAACTCCGATTTTCGAAAACAAACTTCCATTTTCCAAAACATACTCCCATTTTCGAAAGCAAACTCCTTTATTCAAACTCCCATGTCCGAAAACAAACTCCCATTTTTCTTAAAGCAAACTTCGATTTTCCAATTCAATTTTTTGAAAACAAACTCCGATTTTCAACAAAACAAACACCGATTTTTCAAGTCAAACTCAGATGTCCCTTTAAGCTTCAGCAAATATACCCGTCTAGGCGAAATAAGAGAGTAGTGACCTCTATACACCGGACGGTTTCAGCGCCTACTGGTACGGTTAAACAAACATGTTTACCTCGTAGTTTTATAAAAGGCAACCATTGTTTCCCAGATGTAATAATGGCATAACCATTCTACCTGGTAGCTTACTCGTTTCTATCCGTATACGCGAGGGTTACTTTACCCGCACCCGTAGTGTCCCTCGTCCCCCGGGCGTGAAAGATGGAATCTGGAATCTGGAATCTGGAAAAGGAATCACGTAGACGGAAACAGAAACGGAAACGGAATCTCTGAAAGAAAGCTCCAAGCGATCGATTTGGAAAAAAATATTAGCAATGACAATAAAAATAAATGAATAAATTTAATACTTGGGCAGAGGAGACTAGTTAATGTTTAACTGTATTATTCAACCCGTAAACTCGTGAATAAAAAGTACTTGTAAAATTACCTTTATCGGCCTTGCAGCGCAATAAATCACACTGTGGCAAACCTTTTCAAGACACATTAACAAGAATATATTTAAGTCAACTGCAAAGAAAACTAAAACAAATTCTCTTTGGATTGTACCAGAAACTCATAACTCATGAGTTTCTGATTGTACTAAATTATGCAATGTCGTGAAATTCTTTAACATTTGATTAGCATGCATTCGGCAGAGAGACCCTGGGAACGAGGAATGAACTGGAAGTCAGCCAAGAAATGTAATCAGTGCATTCCGTGAAAGAAGCTGAAGAACAATCGCCGTATTTAGAGGAAATTCATCAAACGCTTCCTTCCTCAGATCAGCAGCCTTAGGTAAGAGATGTATATTACATATAGAATACTTCATAGAAAGTGCACGCGTGATTATGCAGCGTGTAAAGAAAGTAGTGTCCGATAGCCCGGGGCTAGTGGATCTTGCTATACGGGCAAGTGAAGTTTTTGGAGGAATTCAAATTACCGAAGAACTTTGAAATCAATCCGCTCATCGAAACGTTTTTGGGGCAAGTTGAAATGATGTTTGGGCTATAGTAAATGTTAGCTTCAGCTTGCGCGAATGGCAAGCTGTAAAAATGATTTTCTTTGCACCCTGTTATGGCATTTAATACCACCGAGTTGTTGAGGTAAGAGGAAGCTCACTCCACTCCCTGCGCTTCCTCGTATCAGTTCGTGTTAAAACTCGTTCCATTGTTATTAACTTTAGAATACCCGGCCGCTTACTTGCATTTCTTTGAATGACAAGTATGCCCTTTGTTATTCCTCGTCTAGGTTTAAAGTGCAAATAAAGTGGCCGAGTATGCTTAAGGGTGCATTCAGTCGATTTACCTTATCTGGAAGAGGAATACAATGACCTGTTATTTCAATTGCGGTCAGTGTAAAACGCAGACTGCGGACTGCAGACTGCAGACTGCGGACCAGGGGTAAAATGCAGACTGAGTGTAAAATGCAGACTACAGACTGAGAGTAAAATGCAGGCTAGGGGTAAAATGCAGAATTAAGATCGACTGCAGACTCTTTAAACATTTGTGCTCCTTCTTCTCCACATAGGTGAATTATAGCTTTAGAGCAGGCGTTTTATTGTATTGAATCATTTTTTGACTCGCCCCAACTCTCAGTCAGTCGAAAGTCCAAATCGATCGCACAGCAAAATACGCCTGCTATTCAGGCTAGGTGATTAGCCAGCTGGTATCGGTTACACACCTTGTACACACCTTCCTTGTCAAAGTACATTGCACATTTGCCAGAAGTTTCAATGAATGTCCGAACAGCTTACGTCCGCCTACCTTGATTTGTAATACTTTCATAGAAGGTGATCCAAATTTCCTGCAGAACATCTTTCTTTGTTGTTGGAATGTTTTACTCCCATTTTTATCACCATAATTCTTTCTGTACAGTATTTTGGGTCTGCAGCTTTTATTTAAGCATAAACATCGTGTTGTACCAATTCACGGTCAGGTGTATTAAAAACTGGAGCTTGAGGTGTCTCAGACAATGGACATAGAAAGTAAAGTCTATCCATTATCCATGCTCGGACGGAAAAAAAAAGGTTCAAGATTGGGATTATGTTTTTGGGTCGTCGAGGAAGTTCTAGAGAGGAATGACTGGATTTGTGAAAGCAGATATATGTCGTCAAGTAAGTGTTTGTTTACATATATTTTTGCGGGATTTTATTTGCCCATAAACCCTTCCGCGACTACAGTTTATGCTCGGTCTGCATTTTACCCCAGCCTGCATTTTACTCTCAGTCTGTAGTCTGCATTTTACACTCAGTCTGCATTTTACCCCTGGTTCGCAGTCTGCGGTCTGCAGTCCGGAGTCTGCGTTTTACTCTCAGTCTGTAGTCTGCATTTTACACTCAGTCTTTATTTTACCCCTGGTCCGCAGTCTGTAGTCCACAGTCTGCGTTTTACTCTTAGTCTGCAGTCTGCATTTTACACACAGTCTGCATTTTACCCCTGGTCCGCAGTCTGCAGTCCACAGTCCGCAGTCTGCGTTTTACACTGACCGATTTCAATTGCGGAAGAAGTGGAAGTATATCAGAGGTCTTAGATTACCTGGCCTGTCACTAGCCATAAATTCGAGCAGACCACATTACCTAGCTAGGAGAAAGAGCGAGGCTACAGGGGTAAATAATGATCTTATTGACTGAGGGGGTACCCGAGATTTAAGGTCAGTGGAGTGTAAGAACAAAAAATCTATTGTCCTCCCTACAACACCTGAAAGAATCCCTGGACCAAAAATTAAATCTCAAAATTCCTGTGCTGAATTGCTGAGTCTCAAGAATTCCCTACGGCACAAGGGAATTCCTGAGACAATAAAGTTGGGCAATACAAACAATAATCAAGACATCAATCCATTGCTTAAGATATGTAGCCCCAAGGCACTAATTACCCTAAATGCTCAAATTAACCCCCCTCTCCAATAAATAATAATAATGAGTCTTTATTTCATCAAAAGATAAAACTACATATCTTATGTTACAATAATACAGAAGATAAAAAACTATGATAAAAATATCTACATAAATATATATCTATTAAAAAAGTATTTCATTACGATAAATGGAGCTTAAAAATCATAATTTTTCTTTCTAACAACCAGCTCTTTACATTTACAAGGGTTGCAGACCGTCAAATAGGCACCCCATTCAAATATAGGTACCCCCCTTTTAGGCTTCAAATATTAAAATAATTACTAAGGGGACACTATCATGATTATGTGCACACACAAACATCATGTGTTTTTTCTTGAAACGACAACAGAACTGTCACACTCAGATCCAACAAGATTTTCTTACAACTTCATCTCCAACGGAGTTCCTTTGTTTACATATATCAAGTAATATTTTACACTTTTGACAAAGTCTTTCATTTTATTTAATGACTGGCTCATGGCACAAAAAGATTTCTTGTGATTTCTTTCGCTTGCTCGGCTGCATTGCAACCTTAAAAGCTTGTTCCGCTTGCTTTACAGCTTTTCTGCTGTGCACTTGTCTCACAGCTCAATATTTGCTCGTGTTCTAGCCTCAAACCCTCAAATAAAGATGCAATCTTTACATGATGAAGGCATTGCAAAGGTTTGTCAAACATAATAATTTATAATGATTTCATTGCACTCGTTTTTCTGTACATTGCGGGCCAGCTGTTTGGTTAATTTAGTTGGTCGTATTTTTAAGGGGATTTTAGATCTTACTAACATGTCCTTGCAAGATCTTTTCAGTGGCATCCATGTCTCATCTGTTTCTTTCTTATATCTAACTGAAAGCAATGCTAAAAACTCCCAATTTCACTCAAATCAAACGTTAATGGGAACATTGATCTGTAGTTTTGAGAAGGTAAGTGGTGTAACTCAACCGAGCATGATACAAAGATCTTTAAAGGTTCTAGAACACTGTGTGGATCTTTTGAATTCTCAATGTCCTGTCAGAGAATCTAAGTTTGGTACATGTGCAGTAATGGGAAAGTGTTCTTTTAAGCTTCCTGCCCTCCCCTTCATATAAGCAATCACCTTTAACAGCCTGCCTTACTAAATACATGGTATACTGGACTTTTATCTTTTAAAAGGGTAGCATAAAAGTTACAGTCACAAGAGAATAACTTATTTGGGGACATCAGACGATCAGATGTTAATGACTCAGCTCCTCTGAATATAGTGCATGAGGATAGTTTTAGTGGAAAGTTCCAAGCTAAGGACATGATCATAACACACTTGGGTATTTATTGAAAAATGTGTTGTATAAGTTTCATTGCTTAGTTTTTTTTGTCTGTGTGAAAGAAAGACATATGCTATCTTGAGGCTGAAATACTAAAAAATGAAATAAGCGACCCCTTCAAATAAGTGTTTCCCCCTCAAATAAGCATAAATCCGACAAATAGGCATCCCCATTGCCTGCCACTGAAAATCAATTAACCGCCCCCTCCCGGGATTATTTCCAGATCTGCAGAAATCAAATCATTTGTCACTATATGATGTAATATAATATAATAATTATTATATTACATGTACCTGATCACAAACATGTTCACCTACCCATAATACACGTCCCATACATAGCCACAATTGGGAATCAGTGTTTCTTAAGGCCTTTATTCCAAACAGTCTGAGCAGTACACAATAAAGACATAATTTGTTTTCCTTGTATCATGGTCAGTGATTTTTTTGTTGTTTGTTGTATGTAGTACACTACTCAAAGTATGTGAAAATCTTTCAGTGACACCGTGAAACTATACACATATTGCAGATTAGAAATTACATGCGATGAATTCTGTTCCAAAAAGTAGATGTGTTGGGATCTCAATCTTCTAGGACGGGACCCACTGTTGTTCAATTCAATAAGTGACCACCTCCCTAAGATGACCTGAGTCAATCTTTGCATTTTTGGTGGTCATCAACAATAGTTTAGACTGAATTGAAATGAGAAAGAGGAGACACTTGGAAGAAAATGGTAGCCGCTTAAGATCGAGCAGAAAAGAAACCCTTGAGCTTTGTACAGCAAGAAAAGGGGGAAAGTGTATTGTCATTTTCAATTCTTTAAATTTGCGTGCAAGCAGATGGATCACTGCCCAACTAATGAGACTCTAATGACATTATCAACAGAATGTGCCGCAGCATTACTGTCTTTTAGATACCCTAGTCTACTAAGAAAAGATTTTTTGAATGCACTAACAGCATCTGTTCTAGGTTTCTTTTATTTTAATATTGTAAAATTCACCTATATTGATGATATGATTTTGATTTTTCTATACTAGGTTACTATTTGTTATTTCTAGATGGTAAGAAGAACTGTTGAGACTTTTTATTAACAATTTGAAACATGGAGCATTATTCCTATACAGAATTGAGAGCTTACTTAAAATATGAAGATGGATTAGCAGTTTTGGGTCTGAAGGGAAAAAGACTCTTTAGGGTACCTGATAGAGTCACTGAACTGAGTGAAACAGAGAAACTTGTGCTGGATAAAAATAACCTGATTAAATTACCAGCAAGTATCAGCAAGCTGAAAAATCTTATTGTGCTCGAATTGGATGACAACAAAATCGCTGAACTACCTGCTGAGATCGATGACCTCAGGGAGCTGAGGGTGTTGTGGGTGAGGAACAACCAGTTGGTTGGTTTACCTACCAGTATACAGAGGCTGACCAAGCTTGAAAAGCTGGACTTGAGTGGAAATAAACTAACTGAACTACCTGCTGAGATTATTGACCTCAGGGAGCTGAGGGAGCTGAGTATGAGTACCAACCAGTTGGTTGGTTTACCTACCAGTATACAGAGGCTGACCAAGCTTGCAGTGCTGGGCTTGAGTGGAAATAAACTAACTGAACTACCTTCTGTGATTAGTGACCTCAGGGAGCTGAGGGAGCTGTGGGTGAGTGACAACCAGTTGGTTGGTTTACCTACCAGTATACAGAGGCTGACCAAGCTTGAAAGTCTGCACTTGAGTGGAAATAAACTAACTGAACTACCTGCTGAGATTGGTGACCTCAGGCAGCTGAGGGAGCTGTGGGTGAGTTACAACCAGTTGGTTGGTTTACCTACCAGTATACAGAGGCTGACCAAGCTTGAAGAGCTGGACTTGAATAGAAATAAACTAACTGAACTACCTGCTGAGATTGGTGACCTCAGGCAGCTGAGGGGGCTGTGGGTGAGTTACAACCAGTTGGTTGGTTTAGCTATCAGTATACAGAGGCTGACCAGGCTGACCAAGCTTGAAAGGCTGTACTTGAATGGAAATAAACTAACTGAACTACCCGCTGAGATTAGTGACTTCAGAGAGCTGAGGGAGCTGAGTATTAGTGACAACCAGTTGGTTGGTTTACCTACCAGTATACAGAGGCTGACCAAGCTTGAAAGGCTGTACTTGAGTGAAAATAAACTAACTGAACTACCTGCTGAGATTAGTGACCTCAGGAAGCTGAGTGAGCTGGGTGTGTTTCATAATCCTTTAACTGTTGACGCAATAAGACGTGCCGGCAAGTTAAGAAAGAAAGGAGTACGTGTATATGGTGTTGCAGGTAAGCACAGCGGATATTGTAGTTATTTGAAAGTTCGAAAAAAAAAACAGATAAAATTCCACTATTTGCCTGGGAAAGGGAAGTCATTTTTTTTCAGTTATCAGGGGTTTCGTGAATTGGAGGGTTTGATAAATCATTAAGATATGCTACAAACTGTACTTTCAAAATCAATGGTAAAATTCTTGTACGTATTAATTCATTTTAATTAATTCGTCTGTTTTAAAATTTCAAATCAGCAGTGAAAAATAGCTATTATCCAGGGTGCACCAAACATTGTAAGCTATTGTATTCCATCACACCCTTACTAAATGACTCACCGGTTGCGCTTGGAAGTAGTGGGCGAAAGAGAGAACGGGCTCGCGTGTCTCCTTCTCGCGCGCCCGTTTTTTCTTGTGCCCACTACTTCCAAGCGCCTGCTATGCAGGCTACACCGTTAGTCTTTTTACGAACTTTCAGAGGGAGAGAAGCGATGACCGGAAATACGTCTGCTGTTCGCAGACTAAAGAAATACGAGCTGACCCCAAAAAAGGCTTGCGGGGGTTACCTGCGAACAGCAGACGTCCTTCCGGTCGTCGCTTCTTTATTTTTCGGAGGGACAGAAGCGACGACCGGAAATACGTCTGCTGTTCGCAGGCTAGTATTTCTTCGGGCAGGGAAGAAATACGAGCTCCCCTAAAAACGCCGCGGGGGAGGCTATGTTTTCACTATGGTCGATTTGCTGCTTAGCGGAACATTTTTTCTAGGTGTTTGTTGACATACCGACGATTACGAGCTGTTTTCACTTCTAAATTTAGGTCGGAAGAACTCAGAGGATGCCAATTTAAAAAGCGCGCCACATTCAAAAACGTTAGGAGACGAATAAATGCAGTTGAATAGTGTCTCTAAAGAGTAAGAGGATAGGAAGTAATGTTGTAATCCTGTTTCAAAATGTAACAGCAAAACAGCAATAATTGCCGTAAGTAGCGTGGGTTTAACCCGCCGTGCCAAATCGATGAAACTCTTTAGTCGAAATAATGGCTTCTATTCGATTTTAAACCATATTAATTAAGCGATTGATATCGGTAATCGATAAATATCGAAGATCGAAAGAGTTGTGAGTATCAATTTTTATCAAATGTCATCAATTTTCATCCATTTTATCGATTGTCAATTGTAATCCTTTAATAATGATTTCAGATACGTTTGCGCTACCACTGACTGCCAATTAGTAATTAAAAGTCTTACCTATTAATTGTCGATTTATTCATCGAGGACAAAAGATTCACCCGTCCTTATTGTAAATGGGCTCTGGTGGTAGCCCTTCACTACATCCTCTAGTAATATAAAGTGTTCATTTCGCCGATCATTTGGCAGGCGTCTGTCACAACGCGCAACGCGATTCTGATTTATCAGGACAAGTTGCACCATCTCGCGTGGTTGTCTAACTTTTCGTAATTTTTCGGTCATAAAGCCGAAAAAAACAGTGAGCATGTTTAACTCGCTAACATAAGACGAGGTGTTTTAACTGTATTTCTGGACTTTTCTGGCTTTATCTAGCTAAAATTAACTCAGTGAAAACACGCGCAGAGTCTTAAAGCCATTTTTTACTTAATGGATGAAGTAATATTGTCATGTTATAATTATGGAAGATTGGCCGCTGAACACAATATTTATGAAATAAAAAATTATTGTCACAGAACAATAAACAGACCATTAAGGATGAAGAGTTTTGAGCTGTTCAAGATTCAAATTAGAAAAGGTGGCTTGGTTTGCTGTGTTTAAGCCTGAGAAAGTACTTCTCGTGATCTAAACAATAACTGGTCTGAAATTTGCTATACCATTTAACAAAATTATAAGTCACACTTAGCTTCACTTAGGTTTGTTTTGCAAGTAAGTTTTTGTTGTTTTCCCTGCAGCATGCACGGCCATAGTGTAAGTGAATTGTCTAACCCATCCCCCACCACATGGACAGCCAGGTGTCTTGCCTTTCACCTGAAACCTGCCCAGCACGTAGCCTTTAGGATCACTAAGACAACCAAACCTTCCCACCACTTCAAAGCATACTGCTTGGAGAGGAGGAAACAAACTACAGAATAATTTAAACAAAAGACTTAAATTATTTAGCGTAATGACTCGATTTAGTGCCCAGAGCCCTTATATACTTATGGTTGCTCAAAGCAAAACTCTCGAACCATGAAACAGGGGCAGGGCACCTTATGAGCAAGAATTAGCAAAGGTCTACGATCATGGCTCCTTCTGGCAATCCCTTGATTTGGAGGTCGCAGCTTGTTCATGAAGGCGAATTCTCGTCTGCTATACGAGGTCATCATGTCTACAAACCGACATGGTCTGCAACGAAAGACTCAAATTCCAAGCTATCAGTGACATTCAACGCTTTAACTTTCCAATCAAATAACAAAATAATAAAATACAATATAAAATAATAGCAACACCACAACCGATTCGCGAGCCAGGTCGATCTTTCCTCACCATTACATAGTCCCCTGGGCAGTTCGAATGTGGCAGGATTATCATACTCAACCATGACTCCGAAACAAAACAGTCCCCGAATAAAAGCCGTCCCTCGGTTAATCGCCTCCCTCGAATAATCGCCCCCTTAGACCGAAATGTTTAAAATAATCGCCTCGAATAATCGCTCATCCCCACCCCTCTCGCCGACTTCTCTTGCTTTTATCACCTCCCTGTCAAGTTGCAGTGGAGCCTGATCCAGCAAAACTGATCTGTGGCAATTCAAACTCGGGTGCCGAGGATATTGACATTGAAAATTAATCAAATAACCAAATTTGGAACACTTAAAAAGCCCATGATCTGGTTATTTGATGTTATCTATTTTCGGTTTATTGGAATAATAAAACAAAATGTTTTGGGCACGACCTCCAGTGAGCAATATTTTAAATAATCGCCCCATTAAATAATCGACTCCTTTTTGTTGGAAAAAAAATAGTGATCGCCGCCGGTTATTATTCGAGGAAATACGGTATCAATGTTATTGTTATTAATCTCAGCATAAAGAGTCGAAGCTGCGTCAGGTTTTTCCAGGCACCGGGCATTCAAAACCGTACACTTTGGCACTATCTTTGGTGCCGTAGGCCCTTTGTTGATTTTAACAATCGAGAGCGTTCGCGGCCGTTCACTCGGGTTGCGTGAATTAGGGTCAACCTTGTCACGATAGTGTGGACCAATAGTCGGTGATTGAATAGCGGCGCTTATTGGTATTCGGGCGCTTGGAATGCTCGGGTGGGGGGTACTTCCCAGTAGTAGGCTAATGGGTATGTGCTGCTTGATTGGGCCGCGTTTTCACGACTGTGTTGACTATTATGGGGTTACATTTTTATGAGAGTTACTAGAATGGGTCGCACATTTTGAGGATTTTGGGGGTCATAAAATTCAGGTTTGTAGGGATTTAAAAATAGAAAGATTTACACCACACCAGGTTTAACAAAAATGTGGCAGATCATATTAGGATGTTCTAGCCGAAAGGCTGTAGAAGGTAGATGCATAAGCAGAAAGTCACTAAGTTGGGATTGCGAAAATTGCTTTTTTCCAAAAGTGACTATGATGGGATCTATAATATCGCCACAGTATGGACTATAATGAGATCGGGGTTTTGAGAGGCCAGCGGCACATACCCCACAAAAATTAACCCAAGTAACCCCCCCCCCCTTCTGGGTTGGAACGAGGGTGCTTATGCAATAGGGGTGGTTATTAGAGAGTGGGCGGTTATTGGAACGAAGTTAGTTCGTTGATGTTCAGAATAATTGTTTCTTTTAGAGGGACAGGTATTTCACATGAATGCACACTTATAATTCTGGTGACGCAAAAGACAACACTAATTTTTACGTACCATTCATGGTTTTTTTAACATGCATGGCGACTTGAAGTAAGCGCAGTAAAACAACAAGTTTAAAAAACGGGGAGATTGTTTAACAGTATAAAAAATAACCAACATTTAATTTTACCTGTCACATTTGAAATTCAGTACAATTGTGTTTACCATAGATTTATTCTAATAACTTAAGAGACCGTACTGAAAGATTACAAGAAGGACAATAAACACTGATGTAGCCCCCCATGACCCTCCTAGGTCCGTCAAGTAAAATAGAAGCCAATGAACTACGCAACCTGTAAGACATTACTTACATTTAATAAGCATCCTTTTTTTCACTAGATCCTTTAGAAATAGAAGCACGCGGAGAAAAAGCACAGCTCGCTTATCAAAGTGCTCTTAAATATGGAGCTGTTAATGTTTTCCGTGGTCGAGTATTGCTTATTGGGCCGGATCGGGCAGGAAAAACAAGTTTGAAGAAGTCTCTCATTGGTCTACGATTTAATTCAAAAGAAAAACGCACTGATGGAATTGAAGTGGATCCTTCAAAATTTCAGTTGGACCTTGATGAAGTCAGGAATTGGCAACCTGTTGATGAGAGAAAACAAGGATTGCTGGGATGTTCGAGAGATGTGGCACAGATGGTGGTGCAAAAGATGTATGATATTCCAGTTAGCCGTGCCTGGGTTCGGGAAGAGGAAAAAGGTGAAACAATACTTCAAAGTGATGATAACAAGAATAGGAAACAGGTTGATACTGATGGAGAAAAGGAGGAAGTTTCTCGTGTGAACCAGGTTTGTCTTCGTTGGTTTTGAAATGTGATGTTTTTTCGTGAATCCATCGTTACTTCAAGAACGTCCTAACAGTAGTTATTACTACTAGAAACGAACTAGAAAACGACGACCTAGAAAACGATGACTTAGAAAACGACGACCTGAAAAACGACGACCTAGAAAACGATGACCTAGAACACGACGACCTAGAAAACGATGACCTAGAAAACGACGACCTAGAAAACGATGACCTAGAACACGACGACCTAGAAAACGACGACCTAGAAAACGATGACCTAGAACACGACGACCTAGAAAACGATGATCTAGAAGACGACGACAGGGATGGGGTAGCTCGAAGGATTAAGAGGCCGAGTAGAGGGGTACAGAAGAGGACGATAGGAGGGAATTATGAAGGGGTGAGAGGTGGGCGAAGAAGGAAAATTACAGAAAAATAGTAAATATTATTTGTAAAAAAACGACTAAGGGTATGAAGCCAAGGAATAAAACTGCTTCGGACGAATAAAACACCTGAAGATCGTCTCCGTGAGAAACGTCGATCTTCCTATCCGACAAACTAAACTGATAAATATAAAATTTGTATGATATTGCACGTTTAGCTTGTTCGGGAGAAAATTTTTTACTGATCTGATTCAGTTGATTGGTTCGACACGTCCTCAGTTCGGCGTCTGACGTAAGAGACTATCTAAACTTGATATAGGTGAACTCATATTCGAATTTGGTTCACCTCATCAAAGGTTCGACGTTTGGCCTAGGCCTTAGAAAAGCAAGTTAAAGCTTTATAAACACAGTTTGGTTAATATTGTGTCATTGAAGTTAGAAATTTTCTGATTCTATAGTCTGTAGCATTAGCAAACGCTCCAGTTGACAAGTGGAATTGCCTTTTAGTGCAACATTAGCGTAACGAAATGTATGAATTGTAGCTTAGATGTTTTGCATGCAAAGCCAGAGCGGAAAGTCTGCATTTGAAAAAGATAAGATAATTTTAGTGTACAATAACGGCGAAGTTAATTTTTTTACATTTCATATTGATCGGCAGAAAATTCAGCCCCAAGTGCCCTGATAAATATATGAACTTTTTCCTTTTTGAACGTGCTTTTAAATTATCCGAACGATTTCCCTTTGGTTATTATTATCCAGGGTATCATGTTACAACCCAATTACTTCTAATCAAAGCAACGGCACCGCCTGCGGGAGCACTCCGTTATTTTGCTCAAAAGGGTATGTCCCACTGAACGCACAGGGTATGGTTCTTTAGGGTCTTGACCAGAGACTTTGCAAGGGGATACAATTTTAAGAACGTGAAGGTTGGCGTGAGTGCTCTACAGTACATTTTTTAAGATTTTTTCCCAAAAGAATTTAATTCCATGATGTTGGTTTAAAAAGTACTTATAATCATTTCTTGGCACCAAAATAAAGTCTCTTGTCTTAAAAAGAGTATCGAAATGAGCGAACAGGGACAGTGTTTGCAAGCTTACACGGTTCACCTCTAACCAAACTTGTCTTCAAGTGTCTCCCTTTCCCCCTATAAAGGTCATGTGCTCACGTTTTTTTTTTTTTTTTTTTCGATTTTTTTTTGTTTGACTATTATTTATCAAAACTGGTTTTCTAGGTAGTTGTTTTCTAGGTCATCGTTTTCTACGTCGTCGTTTTCTAGACACCCGGAATAATTAGGTGTTTATTATTCCATTATTCCAGTTAAAAAAGGAACACTTTTCCGTTGAAAACATCTGCTTATTCCAATATTCCGCGCCACAAAATGGTATTATTCCATTCTTACAACAAAAAAATTCCGTTATTCTTACTCCATCATTCCTCTTCACCCCGAAAAATTGAACCAGCCATGTTAAGTCTTTCAGAATCAGAATCAACAGTTATTTTTTTTCGTTTTCTGCTACAGGCTGGTGATCCAAACGAAGACAGTGTTAGTGAACCCACATTAACAGGACCTGACCATGAGTTAGTGGTTGATACTACTTCACCTTCAGAAGAGGTCAAGGAACGAGCTGTAAATTTGATAAAGTATATGAAAGGTGATGATGTTAAGCCTGAAGAATCAGTTGTGAGTATTGAACTGTGGGATTTTGCAGGACAACATCTGTATTATGCATCCCATCCTGTATTTTTATCATCACGTGCGCTGTACATCCTGGTGTGCAACCTCAGCAAGTCACTGCATGACACAGCCAAGCCCTGTGTGAGGCAAGGGTCTCGTAATGTTGAGTTGGAAAACCCAAATGGAGAAACAAATCTTGAGAACTTGTTGTCTTGGCTGTCCACAGTGCATAGCGTCGCACAGATGAGAAGAGAAACCTGTGATTCTGTACAAGAAGAGGTGCCTCATCATTTGCGCCCCCCAGTAATCATTGTAGGAACCCATGCAGACAAACCATTTGAAGACATTGCAACAATGAAAACAGAAATCCAGAACGCAATTGCTGGTAAGGACTATGAAGGACATGTGGTGCGGCCTATCTTTAGCATTGACAACACTGCAAAATTAACTCAAAGAAAGATCAAGACAATGGTTTTCGGGAAAGACGAAAACATTGAGGAGATCGAAGCTCTACAAGGAAAAATCATGGAAGTGCTAAGACAGGAGCCTTACATTGGGGAGAGGATACCTGTGAGGTAAATAATGGTTATACAAGAACAGAATCCATTAAAGTAAATTTTAAATAATTTCCATGTCAAAAGTTGAGCTGTGAACGCACTGAGATTACTGTTTATGTGTATGGCGTTTTCTTCCGCCATTCCTTAGAAGATTTTTCTTTGATATGTAATGTGTCTCAGGTGTCATTAGTAACTCATTGACTGTGACGCTACCTCGTTGATTGAAACAAGTTAACCATGAAAAGTAGTTTTGACTGGCCTTAAGGAATATTATGTCCCGAAGGGTTTCATAATCTTATTTCGAATTGGTCCAAAAGCACTTTGTACATTTCATGCTCGTTTTAAAAAGGTAAAGTAATCACTCTGTAGTAAACTGCATAACTGCACAGGGTGACCATTTAAGAACATGCTCAGCTGTATTAGTTAAACTTATTTAAGCTTATATTTATTTCATTTCAAGTTTAGAAAGACCATCAATACTAACTAATAAAAAAATCTTCACGGCTTTTCACATGTCAGCAGTCATGTTTTGGAACGTGTGTATGCTTCTGGCCCCGGTTGTTCAAACGATGAATCACTATTAAGCTGGAAAATATCAGTAAACCTAATGGCACTTTACACTGGATTTTGGACATACTTATCCAGTGAAAAGATTTATCCACCTTTCGCACAACTGGGCCCTGTACTTTAATCAGTACAGGTATACTGTGTATTTGTGACATGGATACTTGAAAGCTAGCTATCAATTTTCTCTTTGGTTTTGTAAACTAGCTGGCTGAACTTTGAGAGAGTCATCAACGCTTTGCTATCCAAGCCAGTTTATTACCTGAGTATAAAGAAGCTACGGACCCATGCCAAGGAGAAGTGCTTCATCCATGATGAGAAAGAGTTTACCACCATGGTGAATTTCTATCATGACCTGGGGGTAATTATCAAGCACCGTAGCCCAGTCATCTTGAGTACCCAGTGGCTGATAAACTTGTTCGGGCAGCTGATCACTATTCCAGATTTTGAGGAAATGGTAAGAAATGGATTTTAAACGTGTTTTAAAACTTGCGAAGTTTATAGTAGTCCACATTTTGGATGACATCACAGGTTTCCAACCGTACTGTAGCTAATAAAAATAATTATATCAAGTGCATTGCCCGCTATCTTTTTAAAAAATGTTAACTGTTCCTCAAGTATTTGTAAACAGCAAAATCGTAGTGGATTGGGCTGCTATTTAATATTCTCCCAGTGTAAAACAGTTAGGGTAGGCGATGTAATTCTGAAATGAAACCTTATAACAAGCCTATAACAACTGAATTAGTACTGACGCCTGGTCAGCAGTCGTCCCTGTAATCAACCCGCTATACTGACGTCACTAAGAGTAAACATTACAATGAAACATTTTCACTGCACTTTCTTATTTGAACGTTGTAACATCCCAAGAGGATTCTTGTTTCAATTTCGAAGGACATCAGGTGACGTCACGAGGTACCCGCGAACATTAAGAGGAGCTTATAACCAATTTACCTGCAATTTACCTTTTATGTAGGCTCAAAGGAATCGGACGACCAATCAGAGTGAAAAAACATATTGTATATAGAAAGGAAACCTGACTTTTCTCCGCCCTAACTGATGCACGCGAGGAGTGTCCCCACACAAAAACGGAAAACTCTAGATCTTTTTCTTTGTTTGTTAATTAAAATTTTAAATAAAATAACCAACAATTTACAAGTGCATTAATTAACTGGCTCAAAATTCTCCCAAAATATCTCCGTCTTAGGTTCCTACGGTTGCCAAGCACTGGAAGGAAGTAAAAGAAAGCGGTGTTCTCTCCATGGAACTGGTTGATGTTGTGTTTTCCAACTTTCTCCTGAAGGGTGTTGCCAGGAAAGACATTCTTGATTTGATGGAACTATTTGGATTGATTGCAAAATTTTCATCTTTAAAGACAGGTGAAAAGTATTTTGTTCCATCTCAACTCAAAGCTTCGCCTGATTCCCTTTGTTCCATGGCGCCCACAAGGCTGGACCCTTGTCCCCTGTTTGTTTACTTTGTCAGCGGTTCTGTTCCCCATGGTCTGTTCACTCGGCTTGTTTCTCGCTCTGTCCGTTGGTGTTCTGAAGCTGGTCCAACTCAGCCCCCTACCCTGTTCCTAAATGTAGCGTGGTTTGTTATTGGGAAGCAAACTTCTCATGATTTTGTTCTTATTTGTAAGAAGCCGTTTATTAAGTTTTTTATCAAGCAAAGAAACCAACCTCAGCAGATCTCAGTAGATGGCACAAGTGAGGTGGCGGTGCAGGTTCGTGAGTTTGTGGAGGCAACTTTGCAAGGTTTGTCACGTGATCTCTATAAAGGTGGATTGCAGTATCAAATTCGGGTCGCCTGTCCGTATTGTCAGTGGGAAAAATGCTCAAGCCATAGTAAGATGGTATGTTCTCATGAAGATTGTCTTCACCTCCTTGAGTTACGACAAGGCGATCCTCTGATTTGCAAGAAGAAACCTGCAGAGGAGGTACTCACGGTTACAGGACAAGAACAGTGGTTCTCACAAATAGAAAGTAAGGTAGGTAGTAGTGAAATACAATCTCCAGCAGTGCTGGTAGCATATTACATATAAATCGATTACACATACTACTTAAAATTGTGTCTTTATAAAGATTAGCCACAGTGACTGTAGCCATATATTTAAACTAAAGAGGCTTCAACAAAGTCCATGGATGTGCTTTGTTATAAGGTTATAGTATGAGGTTTAACTTATGCCTTTATTTATCCTACCACGAGCTCCACTGGAGTGTAAGACAAGACTTTGTTGCTATCAACTTAGCGAACATTGGTGCTTAAAGTCAAGTAAGTTGATAAGGTCAATTGGCTACCATGTGTTAATAATTGTTGCAGTTTGTATATAACTTTTTCTCAAGGTCTTTGTAAATGTGCTGTTTTGCTTTGCGGGTGGGCAATACGTTTGTATTATGTTGATAAAATGTTTCGCAAACTTTGATTCAAAAAGGTAGAAGCCCTCAGATATAAAATTTCTATTTTAAAGTATCCAATTTTGGTTGCTTTGCAGGAAGCGTGTACTCCATCATCATCACCTGATACTGCACAGACTCATCCAGAGCGTCTGGTACTGAAAGTTACCCTTCTCGCCAATGAGTGGGGCTCGTCCAAGGGTGGCTTGTCAACAATAAACCGGACTCTTGCTGTTGCGAAGACAACAAACGATATCTCGTCGGTTAAATAAACTCACGGTTTTAATTTTACGGCTCCTAAAACTTACATGTTCTGATAACAACTCATGACAACTACAAAAACCCGACCGCGTGTGAATTACAAAATCAGAGTAACTGTCAATCAAAAAAATGAAATCTGATCACTAAAAACTCACGCGTGCGATTGCGTGACGCGAGACTCGAAATGTCTTTTGTCCATTTCCCCCTCCCCACACTGGGAGGTAAGGATCAGTGTGATTGTTCGATAAAAGATTGAAACAGAAAACTATAACAACGAGAAATGTTCAGTGTTCTAACTTTCGTGCAAGGGCACCAGTTTATGAATTGGTCTAACGATGGTGCTTGCGCCACATTGGATCTTAGCGACTCTGATGTGGCCATCCCTTCCTGTATAAGTTTCGATGATGCGTCCTAGAGGCCATCGTCCTCTTGGCAGTTTAGAATCCAGGACGAGAACAACATCATCCACCTTCAGATCCTTGACCACTTCGGTCCACTTTGGCCTTCTGCTTAACAAAGGAAGGTACTCTTGTAGCCACCTCCTCCAGACTTGGGAAATTATCTCCTGGACCTTTCGCCAACGTTTTCGTGGACTGAACTCGGTGGTATCAACGGTTTCAGGTGCGAATTGACCGCCCAACTGTCCATGTAAGAAGTGGTTTGGAGTCAGCGGTACAATGTCCTGGGGGTTGGCTGACTGGTAGGTGAGCGGTCGTGCATTGAGCAGTCCTTCCACTCCAGTCACTGCGGTAATTAACTCTTCATCAGTTACGTCACTCGTTCCGATTACTCCGTAAATAGCTTTCTTGGCCGACTTTATCATGGCCTCGTGAATGCCACCAAAGTGTGGTGCCCCGGGGGGGTTGAATCTCCATGTTACACCTCGATTGGCTGTGCTTTGCTGAATCTTGTCCTGGTCCAGCTTACTGATCAGTTCTTTTAGTTCGTTGACGGCTCCAACAAAATTGGTCCCACAGTCGCTTATCATTTCCTTTGGCGCTCCCCGTCTGCTTGTAAAGCGTGTAAAGGCATTCAGAAAACTGTCGGTGTCCAAACCAAAAGCCACCTCAAATGGACCGCACGGGTTGACAGACAAGTAAACAAACACAGCCACCTCTTCTGTCGGCGCACACCTCGTCCTTGTACGGTTGTAAAGGGGCCAGCATAGTCAACGGCTGTTTGGTCAAAGGGACGGAAGGTAAAGCGAAGACGGATCCCTGGAATCGGTGCCATGATCTGTGTAGCGGTCTTGCTCTGCATTCGTTTGCACATGTTGCACTCTCGCTCCCACTCTCGGATCTCTTCCCGGGCTGCAATGATCCAAAACTTCTGGTTGATTTGGGACAAGACAAAGTTGGTTCCTGCTGTATGGTTAGCCTGTTCATGATAATGCTTGACAATGAGCTTCGTGACACAATGTCCTCGAGGCAGTATCATTGGAAATCGCACATCGTAAGGCAGGTACTCTGCGAACTGGAGTCTTCCATTTGAACGGATACAGCCTTCTTCATCTAACACAGGATTCAACTTCATTAGTCGGCTCTTGGTCAGTATTGGTCTCCCGGTCACTAGAGCTTTGTATTCGTCAGGGAATGCTTCGCGCTGACAGGATTGCACCACCTCTGCCTCAGCTTCTCTTATTTCACACGGTGACAATGCTTTGCTGGTCTGTCGCGGACCCCTCTTCGACATGTTGTGGAGCGCCCTCCTTACTCTAGCATGTAGGTTCACCAGTCGGCTCCAACTTGAGAAGCGTTTCGGGTTCAATCTCCAGACTGGAACACTGCCACCCTGACTTGGCTTGTCCCTCTGAGCTTGGTTTTCTTGCACTGTCACGAGGGTGGTAGAACCCTGTTGCTGTTTTGTTGTCGACTTCATTTCGGGCATCACTTTCGGGCTTTCGGCTAACTCCATCTTGGGCCACTCACTTTTCTCCTTCATCAGCCATTCCGGGCCATTCCACCATAGTTCGGATTTAGCAAGCTCAGCTGGGCTCGTTCCTCGGGAACACAGGTCTGCAGGATTTTTGTCGGTGGAGACATGTTGCCACTGTACCGGTTCAGTACTAATCTGTATCTCTCCAATACGGTTTGCCACAAAGGGTCGAAAGTCTCGGCCTCTTCCACGAATCCACCATAGCACGTCTGTACTGTCGGAAAATAACGACGCTGCTTTCACGGGTAGTTCCAGGACTCTGGACACGGACTGGGTTAACCTTAAAACCACTATGGCTCCCATTAATTCCAGCCTTGGCACGGTCATGGGGGTAAGCGGGGCAACCTTACTCTTAGAAGCTATCAGCTGTGCGGACACGGTACCATCTTCATACTCGCAGCGTAAGTAGGAGGCAGCTCCATAGGCCTGTGTTGAGGCATCAACAAAGGTCACCACCTCCTTCGACTTGACTGGTTGCTGGTTTTGCAGACACCGTGGAATCTTGACCTTTTCTAGGCATGACAGCTGTGAGAACCAGACCTGAAGACGATTAGCCACTTCGTCCTGAACCTCCTCATCCCAGTCATAGCCACGGTTCCACAGTTCTTGGAGCATAATCTTCGCTTGTACGACGAAAGGGCTTATCAGGCCAAGCGGGTCAAAAACAGTTGCAATTTTCTTCAAAACACTCCTCTTAGTAATTGGGTAGCCCTCGGTCACGGGTGTTGCAGGCACGGCCAATAAATCATCGGTGCTGTTCCACTGTAAGCCAAGCGTTGTCGTTACTGTATCCTTACTGTCTTTTATGTCCACTTCTGTGGCTCGGTCCTCCTCGGGTATGGCTGCCATCACCGTTGCTGAATTCGACACCCATTTTCGGGCGTGCATGCCTGCTTTTGCCCACAATGCATTAAGCTGGTGATACAGGTCGACTCCTTTCTCGTCCTCCTCAACACTGTCTAACGAATCATCCATGTAGGTGGACTGAAGGACAGTTTCTGCAGCTAATGGGAACTCGGTTTGGTGCCGCCTGGCATTCTCCTGGGCGATGAATTGGGCTTCGAAGGGAGCTGAGTTCTTCCCGAAAACAACTCTAGAGAATTCATACACATCTGGGTTGCGGCCTGTTTCTCCGTCTCGCCACAGGATTCGAAACAACGGTCGGTCTTCAGACTCAATTTCTATTTGGAGGTACATCTCTTGAATGTCACAGACAAGGGCAACCGGGTTACGGCGGAAGCGGATCAGAACATCAAAGAGTTCTCTCTGAAGTTTCGGCCCAGCATGAATGACATCATTAAGAGCGATTCCTTTGTATTTGGCGGAACAGTCAAAGACTATCCTTACTTTGGTTGTAGACTTGCTCATCCTAACAATCGGAAAGTGTGGTAGGTACCAATCTTCAGGGGGGGGTGCTTCATTTTCTGGGACTTTACGCAGGTACCCCTTCTCCACATAAATCTCGATGGTCTTCTTATACTCTCTCTCAACAAATTCTCTCTTTTTTAGGTTTTTCTCTGTGCTGAGAAGACGGGATTCTGCCATCTGACGATTATCGGGAAGTTGAGGCCTCTGTCCTTTCCACGGCACAGCAACACTGTATCTCTCACCGTTGTAGCAGACTGAGCTGCTAACCCTTTCTAAGGCCAATCTCTCTTCTGCAGTACACACGACTCGGTCATTTAGCTCAGTTCCATAACTCTCGATCTCCCAAAACCTCCTAAGCGTTCCATCTAAATCACAACAACCACCTGCTACACTAACCGGCCCTACATCCCTTGTAAACAGTGTTCGAATTGTATGCGTTCTTGTTCCAGTCTCCGCTCTACCATCTGGAGGTCCGATACAAGTCCACCCAAGCGGACCCAAGCGCGCCACCGGTTCACCCACCTTTCCACGTACATCAGCAAACGAGTAATGCAAGTCAGCATTATCAACACCGATCAACAAATCTACCAAGCCGTCTTTTGCTGGTGACGCGAAGTCGCACTGTGCAAGGTGAGGCCACTTGCCTTTATTCGCATTCCAATTCTCCACTTGGTAATTTCCAGTGACATTGCGGGGACAGGTCTTAACTTCAATTTCCTTTGTAAACTGACCATTAACACTTTCGATCTCTACTTTTAACGGCATAGTCTGAAACGTCTCTACAGAATTGTTCAATACATGAACTTTCACGGTTTGATAAGACTCCTTTAGTCCAAGGGCTCCGGCCACTTCTTCGTTCAAGAATGTCTCGTTTGAGGCATCATCTAGGATTGCATTCACTTTAAGCTTTTTTCCTTGTGCCTTCACCCACACGGGGACGGTACGCAGTGAGTAGGCTTTTTTTGGGCTTCTCGGGTTGTGAGTAGTCATCGCTCGCGAGGCACGACTGTCCTCACCCTCGGGTGATAAAACGGGGCCGACTGCCCCTCCCATGGAGTAAATGACGGGTAGCTGTTAGAGCTGATCACTGGTTGAGCAGTCCCCATGGGTGGGTTCGTGGCAGGCGGATTCTCATGCAAGAGACGGTGGTGATTTCCCCGGCAACCGTTGATTTGGCAGGTTTGTGACTTCGTACAGAACTTTCCCTGGTGATCATCACCTAAACACCGGAAACACAATCGTTTTTCTTTAGCCAGTGTCCATTTGTCATCGTAACTTTTCTGTTGGAAAACCAAGCAGGCCCATACTCCATGATTCGGGGAACCACAGCACGGACACGGCGGTTTTCGGGTAGGCTGGCCTGAGCCTGGTGGTCTCCTGGCGAAATCTGATCTGACGAAAATTTCTGGGCCTGTTTCGATTGTTTGATTTCGATTTGAATGTTGCCATCCATCAGATTTCTCTGTAACCGATAAGCCATGCGCCATCTCCTTAGCTTCAACGCGGATGTGTACTTCTTCCTTAAGCCAATCCCTCAAACTTACAACAGATCGCTCCCGGCTCTGTTTCTGTAGCCAACGGCTGTACCCTTGTACTTGAACTTCAGCGAGCTTCTTCACTAACAGGCTATGAAGTGTTCCTTCTCCAAGCTCTCCATCGCGCCCCTCGGCCCTAAGCTTAACCACAGTAATACGTATTAAATCTGCAAACTTTTCAAATCCTTGAATGTCGTTGTTTCCCATTTTGGGCATTTTTTCCAGCTGGTCCATGTAGGCCTGCAGTTGCCGCCGCTGACCGCCGAACTTGGCTATCAAGATTTCCTTTGCCTCTTCATATTCTGGTTCTGACACCCCAAGCCCTCGAATCGCTTCCAGCGCGCTGCCGGACAAGCTCTGCCTCAATCTCGCCATTTTTAGGTTGACTGATTCTTTGGACTGGTCCACCAGACTTTCAAACAAGCCCCAAAACTCCTCAAATTTCGTCTTGTCTCCACCATACGTCGGTACTTTCAATGGCTTCAGGCGATGATTCGCGGAATGACTGATTTGCGGGCTTTCAGGAACGTTTATTTCTCCTTGACTGCTGTGCGAATTTTGGGAAGGCGTTGGAGGCAAAACTGGGTTGAGCGAACCCTGCAAAACGATCGGCGGACTTGAATGAGCGACAAATTCACTGTGCGAAGCAGTCGCGACAGAAATTTGAGCGTGTGATTTCACGGCCTCGTGTGCCTTTTCAATTGCGGTTTGAATTTCCGATTCCAGCGTTTTTCCTTCTTCCATAGACGCCTGTTTATTTGCTTCCTCTCCATTTTTCAAATAAACAACACACAGTTCATCCAGTATTTCCAGTGTGCTTTCCAGAAGCGACCAAAGTTGCTCAATATCTTTCTCAATAGCGCCTACGTCCTTCGGCGAATCCTTCGGCGTGATGCAAAGCTTCTCCATGTGATGGCGAGTTTTTGTCATCTCGGTTTTTCGTAGTCTCTTTTGTTTTTTCAGATCCAATAACACTTTTTCTCTTTCCAGTTTCTCTTCATCGTCCTTGTTTTCGGTCTGTTCGGTTCCCGGACCATTTTCACCGCCAGTTTCTTCTGCATCGGCATTCATCTTGAGCGGCGAAATCACAAATCAAAAATTCAAGCTTACCACAGTGCTTGCGTACGGTGAATGAATCTCCCGGTAACTCTTCAAAACGGTCTCTCGGTTTGTCCCTTCGTGGTCGCCAAAAAATGTTGCGAAGACAACAAACGATATCTCGTCGGTTAAATAAACTCACGGTTTTAATTTTACGGCTCCTAAAACTTACATGTTCTGATAACAACTCATGACAACTACAAAAACCCGACCGCGTGTGAATTACAAAATCAGAGTAACTGTCAATCAAAAAAATGAAATCTGATCACTAAAAACTCACGCGTGCGATTGCGTGACGCGAGACTCGAAATGTCTTTTGTCCACTTGCCATACATTTGGCAAAAGACCCACACGTAGAAGTGACCATTCTTGTACCTGAATTTGAGTGTGGAGAGAAAGACAAGAGAGCGGCCAAAAGTCACAAAATTTCCATCAGGGAAGCAGGGCATCTACCTGGCTTTAGTGACCCTCTTGACTGGTTGAGCTATCCACCAGAAGACCTTGACATTCAGGTCGTGATCGGCCATGGAGCAAAACTTGGTAGACAAGCCCAAATTATAAGGAGGTATCATTGCTGCAAGTGGTTTCAGGTTGTGCATACTGAGCCTGAAGAACTGGCAATGCATAAGAACTATCTAAGCGCCATTTCCAAGGGAGAGGAGAAAAACAGAGCTGAAGTTGACCTTTGTCAAATTGCAGATCTCGTTGTAGCCGTTGGACCCAAGTTGAAAGACGCGATCTCGTCCCAGTTGCGCTCATCTCGTCGAGAAATCTTTCAATTAATACCAGGTTCCTTTACAGAGTTTTCAGATGTTGAGCATGCTGAACAAGAGAATGTGAGTTTCAAAGTGTTAACCTTCGGTCGTGGTGATTTTGAAGACTTTAGTCTTAAAGGTTACGACATTGCTGCTCAATCCATAGTGGAATTGCAGGACAGTTCCTATAGTCTTGTTTTCGTTGGTGCATCCGATGGAAGGCAGGATGAAGTCGCAGAAATCTTACTCCAGAGTGGCATTTCAAAGAACCAGCTGATTGTGAGATCATTTGTGAAAGACAAACAGAGATTGAGAGAATTGTTTTGTGAAGCCGATCTGGCCATCATGCCATCAAGAACTGAGGGGTTTGGTTTGACAGCATTGGAGGCCATGTCAGCTGGGCTTCCCATTCTAGTAAGTGGAAACTCTGGATTTGGAAAAGCACTGAGTGGTCTTCCAAAGGGTAAGTCATTCGTGATCGAGTCTGATGACCCCAAGGAATGGGCAAAAGCAATTGCAGCCATTCGTCAAAAATCGAGGACACAGCGGCTTGAGGAAATCCAAAGACTGCGAAGAAGTTATGATGAAAGATTCTCTTGGAAGAGACAGTGCCAGGCCCTTGTCGCCAGAATGTGGAAGATGGTCTATGGTAAGAAGTTAACTTTGCCTAAAGGAGAGTAATGATAATAGTAATTATTATTCATTCAAAATATTTCTCCGTTTTTTATTGGCTAAAAGCACATGCATAATTCATCATAAACAGCTACTGTTGACCAAATTTGTCATTTTGAACAAATGACGTCAAAAGTGCAGCCAAAATTGAAGATTACTGAACCGTTAACCGAGAAAACCTGGGGACGAGGTTGAGTTGTTTTGGTGGTGACAACAAAATAGCACACACAGTCGGCGAAACATTTTACTTGTTTCACGGCGAAATATTGTCAAAATCATAGCAAGAAGAGAAAGAAGACAACTCGACGGACAACATCCGCTGTTTGGAGTATATTTGCAGGCCAGAACAGACTAATATCTCCTCAATTTCTCGATAAAGATGCACTATCGATATAAAATTAACATCGACCGAGGGAAGGAAGTTTCAGCTTTCTTTTAAACTTGGAATTATTACCGGAGGGTGGATAACACCCTCCTCGATCTGCAGAATTCTTCATATCCTACGAAAGCCGAATTCAATAATTGCTAATTATTATTTCAAACACGGTGAAAATGTCAAGAGCGTGTCTCATATCAGGATTAGCCTTTGTTTTGCTTTTATGATTCATCCCTGTATTTTATTTGCTTCGGCAAGAGCAAGTGCGTAAGCAAATTTAATGGTATTATGTTTGGCGGTGCATGTAAATAGCTGCAGAAAGATTGCCAACATTAACCTTTTAAACCTCAATAACAGCATTCATATTCTCCACACTGTTATCCATACATATCTTGTGTTACTGATAAGGAGAATTTGTTTAACAATCAAGATTTAAAGAAGAAAAATGACAGAGAACCGCCATGCTAAAACTTTGGCTTATGATATATCACACAAAATAAATGGAGGGCTTCTCAGATTGGAATCGTTTATTTTTTATTCAAGGTTTTTTTTTCTTCTTAAATTTTACAGGTGTTGAAAAGACCCAAGCAGATACCGTTCCACAGAATGACTTTGAAAACGATGCGGCAAAAGGATCGATAACTGGTGATGTGGTTCTTTGATTTCTCAAATAAACCAGAGCCAAAATTTATTTTTGTAGTAGAGTGGGGTTATTTTGTTCTCTTGAAACCAGGACAAATTTATATTTTCGGCTGTTTTTACCTAAAGACCAGTTCATCATGTCCTATTAAACTGACGTTTCCCTCTGCCGTTTACAGGCGAAGCAATTTTCCTTGCACTTCAACAAATCCTCCTGGAAGCACGCACAGAGTCCAGCAAAACTGAGCTGTCGCAGGCTTTAAAGAGGACTGCGTTGGAGAAAGGTTTTGCGATATCTGACAATCAAGGAGAGGGAAACTGCATGTTTTTTGCACTTTCGGAGCAGCTTGAACGCATCAAAGGAATTCAAATGTCCCATGAGGAGTTACGCCGAACTATTGTTCAACATCTTCGGGAAAACCCCAGGCTGGTAAGTACCTTTGGTTATTGTTTTTCTACGGTGGATTTATTTGCAATATATCCGAAAGCCGTCGCATTTTCCCGCTGAAATTTTTTTATTGTTTTTAAGGTTAAAAGCAATAAGGTCTTGTTCTGACGTATCCGAAATACGCGTCCACACGTAGCGTATTTGAATTTTTTGCGCCTGTTCACATAAATACGCTGAAATGATTGACATTCGATGACATCCCTTACAGAGCAAACTCAGTGATACTAGCATATAATGCATAACGTCATTGTATTAGAAAACCTCTGTTTTCTTCCTTCCATACGCAAACGAGAATTCGGCGTTTTCAAAAGTCCACTCTGGGGACCGCTTTCTGGGGACCTGTTTTTTTGGTGCCCTTCCATACGTAAACGAGAATTCGGCGTTTTCAAAAGTCCACTCTGGGGACCGCTTTCTGGGGACCTGTTTTTTTGGTGCCCGAAAAGGCCGTTTTCTTGTGGACGGAAGGCTAAAAATGCCCTGATACGTGTGGACGGGGCCTTAAATTCTTGCAGCCAAATGCTACGGCTTTACAGGTATGATGCAAATGAATCCACCCTTTATGAGCAAAACATCAGCTCTGCACATGGATTATTATCCATGGCTCTGCACGAGCATCACGCTTATTTGTATTTTGCTTCGTCTTCCGCTGCACGACTTGAAACTTCCTAATGCGACGTTTTGTGGAGGACCTCGAAAGCATGGCGACGAAATGTTGTTATTGGATCCAGATGCTGCCCTCAGAATTCAAATCCAGGAAATTTCTTCTACTTTTTTTAATTTGAAAAACGTTACATAAGCGCCATAAAGGTTTAAAATAAAGCAAATTCATTTCCTTTAATCACGTTTTTGACTCGGAGGCGTAAATGAAAACAGATTTTAGGAAATCTGTTTCTGTCGCCTCGATCGTCTGACTCATGTTCTAATTTTTTTATAAGTAATATATAGATTTAGCCAGGGCTAAAAGCGAAGCTCCCATTAATAGATTTATAATTTAAAGCAAACAATAAACTTGTAATCCACAAATCAGTTAACTTTAAGGGAAAGCTAAGGCTAAGTGATTTTAGAGTGAAAAAAAAAATCTTACATCGAATTGATAGCCGTATATATACACCCAAAAAATAGCAATTATCTTCGATCACATTTTAGACCCATAATGGCTCTTGATCACTGTAGATTAGGCCTGGAAAACGAATTTTTGGAAAACAAATCAGGCCGAATTTTTTGCGTTCGACAAGTTTACTTAACAAAATCTTGCCAACAACTCTGGGAGCGTGTAAACCAACATTTCATACTTTTTATACATCACATCTGAAACAGTAATATGAGGCGTTGTTTTTATCATATAGACCTCACACAAAATGCAGTATTTCACAATTTTTCAAGACAAATTGGACTCATTCAATCTTCAGAACCGTACGAAGCACGCGTGGGCTTTTAGCAAAACCGTTCCAAAAATTTCCAAAATCACCTATACGGCCAGCCGGTTCTCACTTTTGACAAGCGCCAAATTTTCAGTGAACATTAAAAGAGTTACGCGCTTCAACATAATAAAGAATTTATTGTGTTTATTTTTTTTATTAAATGGTTTTATAACGATGTGTAATCTTAAAAAGCGTTTGATACGAGCAGCATTTTGAGTACTCCTGCAAGCGTTGTTTATGAACGACTGAAAACAAACGGCAAAGCGATTAAAATTGTACGAGACTACTAACAATCAATAAAAGAAATGTAATTCGGTGAAACATTTACAGAGTCAACAATTTTCATTCACGGAGACAAGTATTAAAGCGTCTCTAAAAATCCTTAAAGCTTTTAGCCGGCTTCCTGGTGTTTACTGTTTTCAAAGATGAACTCGAGGCAAGAAAATCGCTCAAAGCTTTCTTTCTACAGCCAAAATTACAACTAAATACTCTTCGGAACGTTTTTTCGTTCTATATGCGGAGAGAAAATATCGACTAAAGGCTTTTTAAAGTTCTGTAAGCTTATATATAGTAGATCAGATCATTGTCTCAGGTCTTTATACAAACGTGCATAAATTAGCCTCATTAGCTGCGCTCGACTTCATGAAATTAGATATAAAAAAACAAACATACACTGTATACAATAATTACTTAGGCTTACCATTCGAGATGCAGCTCTTGAAAGCTATAAAGTAAGGCCAGAATCGCTTGAGGGACTTTTCAACCCGCATCCAGCAAGGTAAAAACGAAAGCGATGCATCCGAAATCGGATTTCCAACTTTGGCAACCGGCGCATTTCCCGACCAAAAATTCAATAAACAAACCAGCCATGAATCAAAGAAGACTGTTGATACCAGCTGTATTTCATTTTAAGCATCCAGTGGAAAAAGACAGTAAAAAACATTACAAGTTGACAAAATACTCTGTCAGCTTCAGCTGTCAAACTGAAAGTAAACAAGGTTGAAGATGCTGTATAAATCAGTTTCTGCATGAACTCACCTGTCAAATTTTGACCAATCAGAGCATAAAAATTGGACGGTCGTAGAGCGTGATCAACGCGTGACTATGGTGAGAAAAGTGAAAAGCCTCTGTCTTCCCTGCTTGTATTTTTAAATTACTGGCTGAATTTTCGAGTCCGAGATCAGTTTGAAATCAAAATGTTAATAGCGCGGGGCCATAGTGACATTAACACAACACTTTCTGTCATCATGTCATTATTTTGCTGCCGTTCTCTTTGCCTTTGTATTTCTCTTTCGCGTTGCCTTTGTCTGTTCATTCTAGCTCTGTCTCGTTCTGCTTGCCGGCGTTTTTCACTATAATTTTCTCTCCTTCTTCTCGCTCTGACTCTTTCTACTTGCTTTCTTTTTTTCAAAACCAGTTGCGTGATATAATTGCGCGACGTTAACGCGTTGCGCCATGCGATTTCCCGCCAAAAAATCTCTACTTTCCCCTACCCCAAGAGTCCATGCGGACTACTTTCCACTACCCGGAAAGTCCGTACGGACGGATGTACGCTACGTCATAACCAAATTTTCTGAGATGGATAGTTTACCAAATTTTCTTACCCATGGTGCTCCGCTATAAGCTTGCTGCATGTATAATAAATGTAGGGGTTTGAATGCAAATCGTACCACAGCATAATTCAAGCTTCAGGCATTCAAGGATGCATAGGACCTTTTGATGTTGTGTTTGCCACTTATTGACCCAGCAAGTTTTCCCTATTTTAGTAATTAAGCACTCATGGTTTTAGCTGTCGGCTGCTGAATGTAGTCTTTTCTTTTTTTCGTTATAGAAGGTGCTCAAAGGTATTAAGAATAAAAACTATTGCAATAAGTTCAAGCGGTGTATAGCTTCTTACTGAGTTGTGTCTTATTTTTTATACTCCCCTCCCACACAGAAAAAAATACAAACCTAATTACTCATTTTCTATAGTGAACGGCAAAACCTGTATATTTAAGCAGACCCCATATTAAAAGTTGCATCCTATGTTAAGCAGATAAATAGCTCAGTATGTTTGAAAAGTTTCTAACCATATTTTCAGAAAAACAAAAAAATGTTTTCAAAAATAAATGTATCCATACCCATTTTAAAGGGTATTTTCTTTGTGTTAAAAGGTTTCAACCAATCATAAGAGCTGCAAACAATAGCCAACTGAAGAAAACTTTACATTAATTTTTTGTTCCTGGCATGCCTGTTTTATTCAGACTCATGAGAATTTGTCATAAGGATTCATATACATGCTGCGGTGCAAAGTTTTCTTGATTTTGCTGCCTAAACCAATCAGAAGTATAGTACAGACAATAGTAAAGTGAGCACCTTTTTGCATTTCAACATGTTTAAACGTTGACTTTACTGATATTAATGTTGCATTCTAATGCTCTTAAAGCCGAGTCTGCAGGCAGAGCAGGTTTGTGTAATCTTTTGCTTTTAAGGCATCCTGCACCATGACACTCCAATCTTTCCCTTTAAATAATCTAATAACCTCACATGTTGATCTGCATATTATGATTGATCAGGCCTCATGCAACCACTAAGACATCACAGGAAATTGAGGCTGTTATTATCAGTTAAGCTGATCTGTATTTGAGCATATGACCTTCATTGAGGGAGGCTTTAAGTTAAAAATAACAGTATCACATTAAAATAAAAATCAATAAGAACTTCCTTTGGTCACACCTTGACCTCTTAATTAGGTCAAGTTTCTTTCATTGGTGAGTTCATCAATTTATGCACCTGCATGGGTTGCATTGAAAGAGACATTCTGGAGCAATAAAACAGTGTGTGACTGAATCAGTGTATCTATTCGTGCCATGGCTTGAAAGAGGCAATGTCAAGGAAAGCATCTAGAAGGAGACAAATTAATATTAATGTAGTGTGTATGATAACATGTTTGTCACTCAGTTGGTCACACTCTTCCCGGTATTCCTCAAATTTCAAATCCCAAATGCGTTGGCAGCCACATAGTTTAACAAAAGTATAAAAAATAATAAATAAATAAGTGCTCCCGTGCCCCAAGATATAGAACTTGCACTGTTTGTCAGACTTGTACATTATTTTCCCCACTATCAATTCCGTGGCAAGGTCACGCAGACATCTTAAAAGAGAATTCATGATTGCTAGTAGTATTGTTCCTTCAATTCAACCTGTCAGAAAACAACAGAAAAGTTTGCAGACACTGAAAGACATATAGACTGCGAGCAGTCTCTCTTTTGCTTGAAAATCTGTAAGCAAGAGTATTTGAGCAGCGTATTCGAATTTGCGCCCTCACAAATAATCTTGCTTACAGATTTTCGAGCTGAAGAGAGGGTCTAAAAGACACACAACCACACAACATAAATGATGTACCAGTTTTATGAAACCTTTACATGTTGTATTTTATATTATATCCTCAGGGAGGGAGCCAGCCTGGCATAAGGACTCAGTTCTTCTCTCTTTACACCCTCACTCATCCTTCTTTTTACCATCTATTTTTATGCATTAAAGGTTGTTATAAATAAAAAAAAAACCTGTGTAATTGGAATTGGGCGGGCATCCACACAAACTTTGCTGCTTTCTGTTTATTAGAGGTATCCACTAAGTACAGATTTGTTTTTCTTACATTTTGGAAAGAAACGTTTTGCCACATTTTGAGCTATTCGACGGCTGAATACAGATAGGCTTTCACTGAGGAGGGGGGGTACAAGAAATAAGACATAATTATAAACAAGAAGCTATACACAGCTTGAACTGATTGCAGTAGTTTATATTCTTGACACTTTTTAGTGCTTTCTATAGAGAAAACAAGAAAAGACTACATTCAGCAGCCGACACCTAACACCATGAGTGCTTACTAAACTAGGCAAAACTTGCTGGATCAATAAGTGGCAAACACAACATCAAAAGGTCCTGTGCATCCAAACCCCTACATTTATTATGCATGCAGCAAGCTTATATTATTTAACACACACAACAAATGTTTGGGTTGTATGGAAATCGTACCTATACATTGTGGTGCAGGATCTGTAAAGGTTAATTATTACAGGTGTATGAGGAAAATATGAGGATAGGTAAAACCACATAAAGTAAATAAACTCCAGATGAGATTATCATACTGTCATATTTATTTCAACACGGTTTGCAACATGAAAAACCCAAATAACCTTACACAAATAAAGTTTTTACAAGCAAAAATCGGTTTCAGGATACACACTCAGTGATCTTTGTAGTGTTTTAGCCTCGCGAGTAAATAATTCGTGAGTTCGTTGTTTTGCCAATTTTTTAGAGTAAGAACCTTTCAGAATTCGGCAAAATCCTAGGGTCCACTCTTTTGAAGGTATGAAAAGACTTCAAAGTTTCAATCTTTTTTGCTCGATGGAATGTTGACAATTACAGTTTAATCGAGTAGAAGGGGTGTGTGAACTCAACATTTCCTTTAAAGACAAATTTTCTCCTGAAATCAAATTCAACTGACTTATGAGAAAAAAAATGAAAGCAAGTCTTAACGACAGCTCGACATTTCAATTCAACAGGACAGAGAAAACCACAGAGAAACGGCTCCTTACCTCAAGCAACCGGGCCACCATTGTCTGCACTTACAAAGAACAGCACAAATTAGCTGCACAAGAAACCTTTTTCCTTTAAGTTGGCGAGTCGACAGATGAAAACAAAGCTCTACTTTTCTTCTAAGGATTGAAAGTACAATTTAAACTTCTGAAGATTCCATATAACCCATTAGGCTATTGTTTCCGATTTGATTTGCAATGTTTGAAAATTATGTAAAGATCAAACCTATTGTTTACCGATTGCCACTGATTTAGGAACATTAACCTCCGCTTCTATTAACCTCGTGTTCAATAAAGAATTGCTAATTGTCCATAAGAGAAGTGCGAAACAAAATATCAGTCAAGCAGGAAAAGGTGTGTTCCACAAGATTCCCGGTCATGTCCGTGACAAAACTACTGGAAACCTTTATACGTTCTTCTCCTTCCTCTTTCAATAGAAAATACGTCCACGTGGTTGCTTGTACGGTCGTCTTTGTAGGGCCCGCGCATTTTGTCTTCAAGGCTTATCCGGGCTGCAATGCTACTTGTCCTCTTTCCAGCTGTTCAAACAAAAACGATGGTCACGCGGTCGCTTTAACCGATTTCTACCGTTGCTTGGAAAGGACCCTTTTGTGTAGAAGTTTATAGCAGTTTCTATGGTAGGTCTTTTGTTGAAGAAGGCCAATTTATCAACTCCACATCGTCCCTCCACTTGTGCCGCCATTTTTTTATTTGTTGACCCCGCCTCGCTTTGGCGCGCTGAAATCGTGAAAGCGAGTCTTCGGGAAGTCAATCAGTTTACCGGAAACTGTTTTCGCATGGTCCGCATAGTTCTAAAAATAACTTTTTTGGGATTAAGATATCCCGGCCAACGCTCTGAGTGTCCCTCTCTGTCCTATTATGGCTCTTGCCGGTATGTATAGTATTTTAAAGGTAAGAATTGATTAGGGCAAGATACACGGCTGTCAAAAAAATAGAAATTAAAAAAAATATCTTTGCAAGCTCAAATAAACTTGAAACGAACTTCCGCTCGACCGAATGTTGACAATTACAAATTGAATAGAAGAGGTGGTTTCTGTGTAAACTCAACATTTCCTTCAAAAGCGAATTTTCCCCAGAAATCAAATTCAACTTGTGACAAAAAATAATTAAAAGCAAATCTTTACGCAATTTCGAGATTTCAATGTCAAGAAAACTACAGAGAAACGGCGCCTTACCTCGAGCAACCGGGCCACCATTGTCTGCACTTATTAAAGAACAACACAAATTTGCTGCACAAGAACCCTTTTTCCCTAACTTGGCGAGTCGATAGATGAAAACAAAGCTCTTCTTTTCTTCACAGGCTGGGAAGCAGAATTTAACGTTCTGGCTATTCCATATAACCCATTATTAGGCCATTGTTTGCGAAAGGATTTTTAACTGCGATTTGATTTGCAATGTTTGAAAATTCTGTAAAGATCAAACTGTTGCACATACCGATTTTCACACATGAATTGATCCGTCAAATCCGTCGATCACATTGAACTTAAATGGTCTCCTTACTGATTTTTAATCTTGCTGAATAGTGGCTTTAGGAATATTAAACTCGCCGCGAATATTCCGCTTCTATTCACCTCGTGTTCAAGAATAATTGTTAATTGTACAATGTGAAGTACGGTACAAAATATCAGTCAAAACAGGGAAAGGTGTTTTCCACATGATTCCTGCTCATGTCCTTGAGAAAAATACGGGAAACCTTTATACGTTTTTTTCCTTCCTCTTTCAACAGAAAATACGTCCACACGGTCGCTTGTACGGTCGTCTTTGTAAGACCCGCGCATTTTGTGTAAAACGCAACGCTACTTGTCCTCTTTCCAGCTGTTCCAACAAAAACGATGGTCCACGCGGTCGCTTTAACTTTATTTCTACCGTTTCTTGTAAACGATCCGTTTGTGTAGAAGTTTTAACTATTTTCTATGGTAGGTTCTTCGTTGAAGAAGGACAATTTATCAAGTACACACCCTCCACATTGTCCCTCCACTTTAGCAGCCATTTTTTTTTTATTTATTGACCCCGCCTCGCTTTGGCGCACTGAATCTTCCGGAAGTCAACCAGTTTACCGGAAACTGTTTCCGCATGGTCCGCATAGTTCTAAAAATAACTTTTTTGGGATTAAGATATCCCAAAGGCGTGACTGGGAGTGTCCCTCTCTGTCCTATTATGGCTCTTGATACCGGTTAATCCGTGTGCTGTAAAAGATAGTTTTCTGATGATTGTTTGAAGAGCATTATAAATGGGAAAAAAAGAAAGAACTTTCTACACTGAGTCAGGATTCAACCTCATCCCCAGGGCTTTCCCGCCCCTGCCATTTTCTAAGAAGAATGTCCTGGGGACGAGGCTAGGAGTGATTGTGATCGAGGTGTCGTTGACGTGTATGAAAAGTAATAATATAATAATTAAAATTTATAACGCTCCTTTTCCATGCAAATATGATCAAAAGCGCGTGACAACACGTAAATGGTAAAAGAAAATAAAAACTAAAATGAGCAAAATAATTAAGGCTAAGAATAAACAACGCTAAAAATTAAATAAAGATAAAAAAACACTAAATATATTACATAGTAGGTAAAAAATTTACATATCAAAAGCTAGTTTAAAAAGATGCGTTTTTAGTAAAGATTTAAAACGTTCAAAATTGTCCTCAAGACGGATGTGAAGGGGCAGATTGTTCCATAAATTAGGGGCAGCAGATGAAAAAGCACGATCCCCTAAAGTCTTTTTTCAGTTTTAAACTAGGATACTTTAAGATAAGACCGCTAGCTGAACGGAGATTATAGCGCGGCTGTTCTTTAATAGCAATCAAATCGATCAAGTAACCAGGTGCATGACCGTAGATAGCTTTAAAAGTAAAAAGAAGTATTTTAAAATCAATACGAAATTTGACAGGAAGCCAATGTAATGCACATAGTACCGGTGTTAAGAGACATGTATTTCATTCTTGCAATAAAAATAATTTTTTGAACTTAAACAGTGTTTAAAACATGTCTCTGGTTTTGTAAAAATTACTGAGACTTAAAAGTACCATAATGTTCAGTTCAACTTTATATAGCCGATTTGCTCCCCTGTCGCAAGAAACTTGAAAAAAAAAACTTGACGCCGAAGGGACGAGAAGAGTACGATTGAAAAGTCAGCAACCATGTCCACACATTTGCCGGAGAGGTTTATTGGACAAGATTTCTCTGTTTTTCTTATTTTAATAACGTTTTCATTAAGTCTTCAAAAATGCCTCCAGATTGCTGTTTTTTTTTTTTTTTTGTATTTATACCCTCTTGAACAATGTGCTTCATCTCATCTCTCCATTTTTACCCTACTTTACCATCCACCCCCTCTCCCCACTGTTCCACCTCTACTTTTACAAGCATCTGTACTTAAGGGGGTGAAATTTCTCCCGTGTATATTAATTTCTGGAAAATTAAGTCCTTCTACTTTTTCCTTAAATTCTTAAACTTAGTTCTTTTTTCTTTAAGAACCGCCAACGATACTGCTAGGGCTGCAATAAGCGCACTCGCCCTTTTATATATTTTATCTGGTGAAATGCCCACCCTTTCATATACCAGAAGCCTGAAAAAGATACTCCTTTCGGGCGGAACCTCCCCATATAGGCCATCATAGGGAGTTCCCCCACCCCCGTTCCAATTCCGTGCTCACCTATTGCCAGCCCATGTTGGACTCTAGGCCTGTTTGAGTCAACACGTAAACATAGTCCTAATAAGGCAATGGACGAAAATAACCAATGTGATGAACTTGAATATAAATTGAACTTGACCATAGAGATCTGTTGCAAGAAGGCGAGGAGTTCGAAAGGCAAAAGCTTGTTGCAGAAATCGCTGAAGAATTGAGACCACAACACCGTTAATCAGAAGCTTTCAACCTATGTGTATGTCAAAGGAAGAACAACTTAGTCAGTTCAACGTGGTAATGCTAGAAAAATCTTGTGTCACTTTGAAATACCATTCAAATCTAGGGAAAGAAAAGGAGACCTATAGTTAGCTAGGGATCTAGGAAATGTGTATGTTGCTTAAAGGACTTTGCAGGTTTGGTCCTGTGGTGTCGCACGGTATTTCTGAAATTGTTTGTGAGCTATTTTCAAAATATTAATTGTTAATTCTGTAATTGAAAATATTGTGCTAGTGGTCGTGAATAAGAGTGGCCGTGTCCAAATGACTACTTTGTAGCCAATTGTCGTGTATTACCACGAGTTGTCAAAACCCTATCCTAGTGGCGCCCGGGGATACTGACTCAGTTAAAACGGTCGTGGAATGAATAAATACAACAGCACGGTATTTCCCACCCAGTAAAGAATCGGAATTAACAGTGTTTAACTTTAATGATCATCAATAACTATCACTTCAACAAAGATATAATCAGATAAAAGAACTGATCGATACACGGCCACTCTCGGGGAATGCGTGACGGGCAGCAGTAATTAAATTATTTTAATTCGCGTAAACATATCCTCTTCTGCTGCTTCTTCCTCGTAAAAGAAACAGACCTAAGGGATTTTAAGTCATATATCGTTCGTGTTTTTCCGTGGAAAGAAGAGATATTTTCCCTTAAAAATGTGAAATACAAGCAGCTATGTTTCCTGTCAATTTGTTGAAACGACGCATCTAAGGCTAATTTGCATACGGAGAATGAAGTCACCTTTGTGATCGTCGACAAGGAAAAAAACCATGAAAAAGCGATTAGCAAGTTTTCTCCACATGTTTTCAAAAGTCCAACATTTAAAGGGTCTAATGACATTTGGTGATAACTAGAAACGTTAAAACTGTGGACAGACTATCTTGGACTATCGGACTACCTTGTGCTAATTGTGCGTACGCATAATTAGCACAAGATAGTCCGCTGTTCACGAGAACAGTTTACCAAATCCTTTTTCGGATTTCCCAATCGAACGACAAAAAGGGAAATCCAAAAAATCCGGATTTGGATTCCTTAATTGAAATCCACCGTGAGGAAGGATTTCTTGGAGGTGAAATCCGTTTTCGGATTTCGCGTTCGATTGGGAAATCCGGATTTAGATTTTCAAAATCTAAATCCGGATTTCCCAATCGAACGCACCCCTAATTTTTCATAAGTACGTTATGTTGCTAATTATGAAATGTTCGCCGAAAGCCGCTCTGTCGAACGGCATATGTCTACATAGTGAAAAGAAGTGAAGTGAATACTTTACTTAAAGAGGGTAAGAGTTGATAGTTGTAAAATGAACTGATAAACTAGAGGTCCTCAATACTGGTTATATATGTAGATTTCTTTCTGACCCAACGTACTGGTTTGCAAGTCGAAATTTCCAAACTCTTATCATTTCATAGTAAACACTTCTTCCCCTCTCTCTTATACGCAGACACCTCCCTTAAACCTCCTTAAGTACTTTCCGAGAAGTGTTGGTCCCTGCCGTTCTTTTTAAGAAAAACAATTAAAATTGTTTTTCTTGACTTTTTATAAGGAGAGTAGTATAGAATGCACAGGTTAGACAGGTTTTTGAAGTGAAATCTCATTAGTATGAAGTGGAGCAAATAAATGTCGATGACGTCTTTATCTCATAAATAAAATGCGGTAGAATCTCATCAAGATAACGTCAAGAGTTATACGAGCTATTTTTATGTAGTTTCTAGCATAACCAGTTATTCTTAAACTGATAATGTAACTTGCGGGGATCATGTTCTTATTTGGTGAGAATGCTATCATAGTTTATTTCATTGTCCATTGGAGACAACCTATTGTCTTGGTTCCGGTTCACTACTTAGGTGGACAAATCTCCTTTAATTCCGATATCAGCGGGGTCTGCCTTACAGAGCTGACAGCGCAGGTGCCTGAATATATACCTTCTACAAAAGCACTCTACCTTTTTCTCAATAAACTACAGTATTTTCTCTCTTTCTCACAGCCGGATGGGACAGAACTTTTTCATTTTGTTGATGGATATCCATCTTGGGATGCCTACCTCACAAGCATGATGGTAGATGGTACATGGGGTGATCACGTGATTCTACACGGCGCGGCAAACTTTTTTCAAACCTGCATCCACGTGATCAGCAGTCTTCCGCATCGCCATGACGTAATGATCTGCCCAGAGTTTGATGTTAGTGGTAGCAACCGGCTTGTGCTGGGTCACGTGCACGAGCTTCACTATGTTAGCCTTATTCCACATGACGAAAGTAAAGGTGTCTGATTACACTGCGATTCAAGACTTTCTAACTTGCGATATCAAATTGAACACATTTAAGGTG
>CALNXK010000063.1:2460000-2605000 GCA_942486035.1 Porites lobata | reverse complement strand
TGTGATATTATTCAGTTAACGTACTTCATAACTGCAAAACAGATTGTCGAATACGAAGCAGAATCAGAGAGACCTATAAGTCAAAAGGAAAGAACCACGAATGGGAAAAGAACAAAGTATCCTCTATTTTTTGAAAACCGAAATACACTCAACTGGAAAACGAAGCGCCCTCAACCCCGGTGAAAGAGCCTGCAATAAACCCAATGATATTGTGTTAGTTCTAAACATGCCGAATTTTTTGTTATCTGCTGGGCGATTTTAGCATGGTTTAAGTTGTCGAATTTGTCGATTTTTCTTCGCTGTGTTACGGAGTTCGGTATACCACTAGCCGCTCCAATCTTAATTTTTTAGCATGCGTATACTTCTACTACAAGACCGGGTTCAATAGTGTGATATCGTGCCCAGTTGTGGTAGTATAAAGAGTTTCACTTTAGTGCCAAACAATATTCCCATGGTAATTTGTTATGCGGTTGAAGACCCTCGTTGAACCCATCAACAGAAACGTTTAGAAAGGCTGCATTTATATTAATGGATGACGAAATCCTATGGTGCAACCACAGCACCTTCACATGGTACCATTTATTATAATTATTAACATTATGATTATGATGATGATGTTGATGATGATCATTATTATTAATTGAAAAGGTTATTTCAGTGTTAATCCAATCTTAAGTTTTGGTAGTTTTTTAGGGCAAAAAAAGTGCTGTTGTCAATGTGGTCATAGCCTCCAAATAACTTCAAGTAGCAAACGGGATTTATCTAATTAACAATGTTTTTATCACAAACTTTTATCAACAAAGTATCACTGATCAATAACGAAAGCTGTTGCAAATTATGATTATTATCTCCCTTAACGAGTTCTATGAATCTCCAAGTAAACGTAACCAAGTTTCACTTGCACGAAAATGAAACCTTATGTTTACAGGCGACATTCTAATGATAGCACATTGCTGCAATTGACTCCTAATTCTGTTTTCAAATATGCTTCTGTCACGTGTTACGGAAGTCGGATTGTAACTCCATGCTGCTACTAAGTCGATTGACTACGTAACAAAAAAATAACTGAAAAAAAAAAAACATCGCTCTGAATTTGAAGATGAATCAGCTTACAAGGTTGTCGAAACGTAAGTTCGCAATGGTCGGTTACTAGGGTGACGTGAGCGAGTGGGCCACTGAAATTCTGAAAAGCAGTTTCATGTTTTATTAAGTTGATATATTATATTATTGATATATATTTTGTAATTATAATATTATTGTATTTACATTCTCAATTAATTTATATATTTGTATTTTTTATTCTATTGAGCTGAAAAGCCCACTTAGGGAGCATCAATAAAGTGTATGTATATGTATATGTATGTCTTGATTGAAAGCGCAATGAAAAACTGAATTAGAGTACATGTACTGTCCTGTTCTATGAAAATGACTTCACCGCGAATTTCATGACTGCCCTGCCACATAATTTCAATGAATTTGTTGCAATGAAATGTGCGTTTACCACTTGTGGCAAAATGGATGGTTGTTTTGGTAATAATGCTTATACAAGTGAAGATAATATCAATTTAAAGCTTTTTACTGATTTTTCCAGATCAAACCATTATGGCACAGAGTGGAAACGGAGCAGCATGTGAGAGTGATGTTACATCACATGATACCGAACAAGAGCTGAACATTGATGATGACACACTGAAAGGTAAAGATTCTTACAACTGTTAATACTGTATCCCCAACAAGACTTTAACATAGCAAAATAAGGAGGGATGAAATAAAAGATACAGAAAAGGAAAAAAAAATCCGTCATTTAAAAACATTCAACATATCAAAGTGGTTAGAGAGTCAAAGTCGAAGGTGGTTTCTCAACTTTTTATCTAGATTAGGCTTTTTCTAGAATTTGTGGCCGACGAATGCTGAATTTTCTCCCAGCAGGTATGATTTCTTTTTTCCTGCCAACCCGAAAGATGCACGCTGCCGCACAACACCTTTAATAATAGTGTAAGTTCCGTCTAGCGCTACAAATTTAATGCTTTTCTAGCTTTTTTGGCGTTTTTAACTCTAGAAAGTGAGCATAACTAACGACCAAATTTGCCACTATTCTGTGACCAATGTCATGGTCAACGCCATTTATTAGTGAACAAGTGACACCATTTGCCTAAACGGGGAGTAAATGACCTCTGTCATGATCACTTTTTTTGTTTTAATATGCAGCAGAGAGACGAAGACGGAAATGAACATATTAAAAAGTTGCACACGATAGTCCGTATTGTACTCTTATCTTTTGTTCTCACAATTATAATTCACTATTTTATTTTTTAACATCATGGCAAGTTTCATTCCCAAAGGAGTATTCCGGATTTTAAGAGACGAGGATGAACTAATTAGGGGAAAAATCAAAACCCACAAAAGTTCCCTGAACCAAAAATTAACCCCCAAAAAATCCTATACAGAACTACACACCGACAAAATTATTCACTTAAAATCAAGCCAACTAAGAAAATACTTGCCACATTTTTCCTACCCCAAAAGAATCCCGGAATTGAAAATTTTAAGCCCAAAAAATCCTTCTATCATCGCCGTCAATTGAAATCCGGACTACCTCAACTGGAGTTTCGTTCCAACCCAAATTTCTTAATCAAAAGTTTGCTTATGGCGTACTTCATAACCGCAAAACAGATTGTCGAAGCTGAATCGGAGAGACCTACAAGTAAAAAGGAAAGAACCACGAATGGAAAAAACAAACAAGTACCCTGTATTTTTTGGAAACCGAAATACACTCAGCTCGAAAACGAAGAACCCTCATTGCCGATGAAAGGGTGTGCAATAAACCAAATGGGTCCGTAAATTTGAAGCGTGACCATCCCCTTTGGGTATTTGCGTTGCCTCGACGTACTCTTACCCATTGTTGGGTATTTGGAATCAAATGTTTTGGCTCGGGGAGGGGAGAGTATAGTAGAGTTTTACATTTTTAGCGCCTTACATTGAGAAAGTTTGCGGTATTGTGGTGTTTGGCAAATTTTCATGCGGTACTTATGTAATTGTGGCCTTGAATTCTGATATTGTGGTATTTCTAAACATGCAGAAGTTTTTGTGACTGGCTCGGGGATTTTTAGCATGGTTGTGTCGAATTTCTCGATTTCTCTTTGCAGTGTTACGGTGTTCCGTATACCCCTAGCCGCTCTTCAATGTTTTTTTTTTTTGCGCATGCGTATACTTCTGCCAAAAGACCAGCTTTGATAGTGTGATGTGACCAGTTGCGGTTTTAGAAAGGTTTACCAAACAATATTCCCATGATAATTTGTTATGCGTTTGGACCCATCAACAGAAATAATTAGCAAGGCATTTATAATAACGGATGCTGAAATCCTATGGTGCAACCACAGCACCTTCACATTTTACCATTTATTATTATAATTATTATAACTATTATATTATTATTATTATTACTATTTGAAAAGGTTATTTTAGTGTTAATCCAATCTTAAGTTTTTGTAGTTTTGAAAGTAAAAAAAGTGTTGTTGTTGATGTGGTCATAGCAGCCAAACATCTTTAAGTAGCAAACCGAATTTATATACTTAACAGTGTTTTTATCCCGAGTTTTTATCAACAAAGTATTACCAATGACGAAAGCCGTTGCAAATTATGACGATTATCCCGTTACGTTCTATAAAACTAAAAGTAAACTTTACCGAATTTCACTAGCACCAAAAAGAAACAATATGTTTATAAGGATTATTGCTGCAATTGACTCCTGATTCTGTTTCCAAATATGGTTCTGTCACGTGTTACTGAAGTGGTACTGTTAACTCCCTGCTGCTACTAAGTCGATTGACTAGGGTAACAAAAAAGAACTGCAAAAAACGTCGCTCTAAATCTGAAACTGAATCAGCCACCGAGATTGTCGGAAAGTGAGTTGGCAATGGTTGGTTACTAGGGTGTTCTGAGCGACTTAGCTACTGAATTCTGGAAAGCAGTTTCATGTCTTGAATGAAAGCATAACGGAAAACTGAATCAGATTACGTTACCGTCCTGTTGTTTGAAAATTACTTCACCGCTCATTTCATGACAGCCTGCCACAGAATTTTGATTGATTTGTTCAGTCAATAAAAGTTTTATACTAATGTGAGTTTACCACTTGTCGCAAAATGAATGGTTCTTTTGGTAACAGTGCTTATACAAGTGAAGTTAATATTAATTTAAAGCTTTTTACCGATTTTTCCAGATCAAACCATTATGGCACAGAGTGGAAACGGAGCAGCATGTGAGAGTGATGTTACATCACTTGGTACCGGACAAGAGCTGAACTTTGATGATGACACACTGAAAGGTAACGATTCTTACAACTGTTAATAGTGTATCACTAAAAAGCCTTTAACATACTAAACTAAGCACAAGTAAAATAAAATATACAGAAAAGACAAAAAACCGTCATTTGAAAACATTCAACATACGGAAGTGGTTAAAGAGTCAAAGTCGTTAAACATTATCTCTACTGAAGGTGATTTTTTAACTTTTCATCTGGATTAGGCTTTTCCTAGAATTTGTGGTGGAGTTTACCACTTGTGACAAAATGAATGGCTGTTTTGGTACTAGTGCTTTATATACAAGTAAAGATAATGTCAGTTTACAGCTTTATACCGATTTTTCCAGATCAAACCATTATGGCACAGAGTGGAAACGGAGCAGCAAGTGAGAGTGATGTTACATCACATGGTACCGGACAAGAGCTGAACTTTGATGATGACACACTGAAAGGTAAAGATTCTTACAACTGTTAATAGTGTATCACCAATTAGCCTTTAACATAGAAATTTAAGGAGAAATGAAATAAAAGATACAGAAAGGAAAAAAACCGTCATTTGATACCATTCAACATACATAAAGACTGGAAGTCGTTAAACATTATCTCCACTGAAGGTGTTTTTTACTTTTTGTCTAGATTAAACTTTTTCTAAAATTTGTGGTGGACGAATTCCTTTATCTTGTGGATTCACCGTTACATATAGCCCTGCTTTAGCTCCCGCCAAGTATGATTCCTATTTTCCCGCCAACCCGAAAGATGCACACGCACCTCATAATGGTTTATTAGTGTGAGCTACAAATTTAATACATTTTTAGCATTTTTAACATCAGAAAGTGAGGAACGGAACGACCAAATTTGCACCTATTTCACAAGTCTGTGAGCAATGTCATGATCTAGTACAAACATTAACCATAAAGGACTGCAAAGGACCGCAAATGAATATGTCGGAGATCGTAGGATCCATAAAGACCTGATCAGCAAAAATGAAAAGTGAAAAGTAGACATATTAAATTCTGCAAGCAGAATACTGCAATGCTGACCGTACTACGTGAAAATTAACTCTGCAAGACATCAACACGACACCGAAAGAACTCAAAACAGAGCGAGATTGTAGCCATAGTCATGATCAACGCCATTTATGAGTTAACAAGTGACACCATTTGCCTAACCGGGGAATAATTATACCCGTGGTATTTTTCGTTTTAATCTGTAGCAAACAGACGAAGACGGACTCCCGGATGAACACACAAAAAAGTTGCACACGATAGTCCGTATTGTACTCTTATCTTTTGTACTCACAATTATAACTCGCCATTTTATTTTTTTATACCATAGTAAGTTTCGTTCCCAAGGGTTATTACGGATTTTAACAGACGTGGATGACCAAATGGATGCAAAAATCAAAACCCAAAATTCCCTGGACCAAAAATTAACCCCAAAAATCCTATACAGAACTATGCACCGACAAAGTTCTTTAGTTTAAGTCAAGCCAACTAAGAAAATACCTGTCAAATTTTCCTACCCCAAAAGAATTCCGGAATCGAAAATTTCAAACCCAACAAATCCTTCGATCATCGCCGTCAGTTGAAATCGGCAGTTCCTCCACTGGGGTTTCGTTCCACCCCAAGTTTCTTTATCGAAAATTATGCTTATGACGTACTTCATAACTGTAAAACAGATTGTCGAAATCAAAGCTGAATCGGAGAGACCTACAAGTAAAAGGGAAACAACCACGAATGGAGAAAGAACCAAGTATTTTCTATTTTTTGGAAACCGAAATACACTCAACTGGAAAACGAAGCACCCTCAACCCTGGTGAAAGGGCCTGCAATCAACTACAACTGGTCAGTTAATTTGAAGCGTGACCATCCCTTTGGGTATTTTCGCTGCCTCTGGATACTCTTACCCACAATGGGGTATTTGGAATCAATGTTTGCCTCGGGGAGGGGAGAGTATGGTAGTGTCTGACATTTTTAGCACCTAACAATGAGAAATTTTTTGGCATCGTGGTGTTTGGCAAATTTCATGCGGTACTTCTGTAATTGTGGTCTCGAATTCGATATTGTGGTACTTCTAAACATGTAGAATTTTTCTGTTATTGGCTCGGCGATTTTTAACATGGTTTAAGTTGTCGAATTTGTCGATTTTTCTTCGCTGTGTTACGGAATTGGGCATACCCCTAGCCGCTTCAATTTTAATTTTTTTAGCATGCACATACTTCTACTATAAGACCGCCTTCGATAGTGTGATATCGTGCCCAGTTGTTGTAGTTGAAAGGTTTTCTCTTCAGTGCCAAACAATATTCCCATGGTACTTTGTTATGTGGCTGAAGGCTCTCGTTGAACCCATCAACTGAAACATTTAGAAAGGCTGCATTTATATTAATGGCTGTCGAAATCCTATGGTGCAACCACAGCACCCTCACATAGTACCATTTATTATTATTAATATTATGATGATGTTGATGATGATTGTGATGATTATTATTATTTGAAAAGGTTATTTTAGTGTTAATCCAATCTTAAGTTTTTGTCGTTTTGAAAGTAAAAAAAGTGTTTTTGTTGAAGTGGTCGTAGCAGCCAAACATCTTTAAGTAGCAAACCGAATTTATATAATTAACAATGTTTTTATCACGAATTTTTATCAACAAAGTATTACCACTAACGAATTAAAGATGTTGCAAATTATGACGATTATCCCTTAAGTTCTGGCTAAAGTGAACTTTACCGAGTTTCATCTTGCACCAAAAAAAATTCAATATGTTTCAAATAAGGGTCATTTTGATAGCACAATTTGCTGCAATTGACACCTGATTCTGTTTTCAAATATGGTTTTTTCACATGTTACTGAAGTTGCACTGTAAGACCTTTTTACATGGGTTGGGGACCCCAGTCTAGTGGGGTAGGGGTTTCCTTTGTTTTGTGTCCCCAGAGCGTGAAAACAAAAGAAACCAACCCCACTAGATCGGGGTCCCCCACCCATGTAAACAGGCCCTAATCCGTGGGTTGTTACTCCTGGTGCTACCCCGGTCTAGTGGGGTAGGTTTCCTTTTGTTTTTGTCCCCCAGAGCGTAAGTCGACTCTAATCGAACTCAATCGGTGGATTGAGTTCGATTGAGTTCGGCAATCGAACGAAATCGAACTCACCGAAAAGAAAAAAATCAATCGAACCCAATCGAACGTTCATTTTCGAACTCGTGGATTTATGTAAAAACAGACGTTGAAAATCCATTACCAGATCTTAGAAGCTCGAGTTACTTCAGCCCTGAGTGTAGCGCACGTGTTTTTCGTAAACGAAGCGAAATGCGTGAAATGGCTTCAGATGCGTTGATCGTAAGCTTCAAATGTATAGTCAAAGGCTACCAGGAATGCCGCTTTTAAAGGGTTTTCCGGGCGAAAGAAATAGGCGAGAAAGGTCAGCCTTCCGAATTGTAAACGAGCGCGGACAATTTATAGGTCACCTTCAACGTGAACTGGTTGCTTCCCTGTGGCCTGTAAATGCTTCGATAACTTGGTAAGTGAAGATGTTTGTCAGGGATTGCGGAATATATAAATGTGTGTTATTGAATAAATAGAAAAAGCGCAAGAAAACTTGGTTTGGATTGGTCTTGCTTTTGGGCTTGATTTGTATAGTGTTCAGAGCCAACTCGAACGAAACCATTTAATTGTGTTCGATTGAGTTCGGTTTCCGAACTCAATCGAACTCAGACGGATAGAGTTCGATTGAGTTCGATTTGTTCGATTGAATTCGATTTGTTCGGAAATCGAACTCACTGAAACTGTGGTGTTCGATTTCGTTCGATTGCCGAACTCAACACTTGTCGATTATAAAAATATAAGACATTGTTTTTCAAATTTTCTTTTAAGGTTTTCAAGAGTAAGAACAAAATAAGAATTCGGTGAAGTTTCAGTGTCAGGGAATGTTTCTTGCGCGTTCACCCTTCTCTCGAAGTTGCCACTGCATCCTGCCGTGTTTTGTTCGAAAAACAGGAATAAAAAGCAAAAAAAAAAAAAAACTGAAAAAAACGTCGCTCTGAATCTGAAACTGACGGAATCAGCCACCGAGATTGTCGAAACGTGAGTTCACAATAATTGGTTACTAGGGTAGCCTGAGCGACTGGGCTACTGAATTCTGGAAAGCAGTTACTAACATGTCTTGATTAAAAGCGCAATGGAAAACTGAATCAGTTTACGTGTACTGTCCTGTTGTTTGAAAATTACTTCACCGCGCATTTCATGAGTGCCTGCCACAGAATTTTGATGATTTCGTCCGTCAAAAAAAGTTTTAATGTGAGTTTAGCACTTGTGGCAAAATGGATGGTTGTTTTGGTAATAGTGCTTATACAAGTGAAGTTAAATAAAGAATAATACATAGTCGCGCGGAGATATGGAATTTATCTTCGAGTGTTCACATCGATATCGAACGAGTGAGATATCGAATGTGAACACGAGAAGATAAATTCCATTTATCCAAGCGTCCATGTATTATTCTGTTTATTATATAAACAAGAATCAGCCATTCCATAAACCAAAACCATGCCATATAGTCGAGAACCCGACAAATGTAATTCATTGTTTAAAATACTCCAGTGTAAACTCGGAGCTCTACAAAGTACAGTAAAAAATAAATACAAATATTAAAAATGTCCGGTATCTTGTTCAAAATATAATAGACAAGATAAATGGTTAAAATGTTCTCAAACTATCAAATATCAATAATTTCACATTTAAAAATATCGTATTTTTACGTGTGTTCAGATACCACATTTCTCGGTGGTAGAAATCCTTGTAAAACACTGCAGTTTATATAATAATATTAATTTAAAGCTTTTTACTGATTTTTCCAGATCAAACCATTATGGCACAGAGTGGAAACGGCGCAGCATGGGAGAGTGATGTTACATCACTTGGTACCGGACAACAGCTGAACTTTGATGATGACACACTAAAAGGTAAAGATTCTTACAACTGTTAATAGTGTATCACCAACAGGACTTTAACTTAGCAAAATAATGAGGAATGAAATAAAAGATACAGAAAAGGAAAAAAAAAACCGTCATTTGATAACATTCAACATACGGAAGTGGTTAAAAAGTCAAAGTCGTTTAACGTTGTCTTAACTGAGGGTGGTTTTATCCTTTTATCTAGATAAGGCTTTTTCTAAAATTTGTGGTTGACGACTAATTACTTTATCTTGTGGATTCACCGTTATATACAGTGGTGCATTAGCTCTCGGCAAGTACAAGTACTATTTTCCCGTTAACCGAAGGATGAACACGTATTGCATAACGCCTTAGTAGTGTTCTCTGGAGCTACAAATTTAATGCATTTCCAGCTTTTTAGCATTTTTAACTTCAGAAAGTGAGGAACTGAACGACCAAATTTGCCACTATATCACAAATCTGTGACCAATGTCATGGTCAACGCCATTTATGAATTAACAAGTGACACCATTTGCCAAACCGGGAAGAAATGATCTCTCTCATATATGTTGTTTAGTAATCTCTAGCAAAGAGACGAAGACGGAAATTAAACAAAAAAAAGTTGCACACGGTTTTCCCGTATTGTACTCTTATCTTTTGTTTTCACAATTATAATTCACCATTTTATTTCTGTTTTCTTTATTTATTTTTTCTATCACTTTTCCCACCGAAAGGATCAGTTTATTGTTTTAATCGCCTCCTTCGAATAATCGCCCCCTATAAAGGGAAAATTTGAAATAATCGCCTCCCAAAACCCCACCCCCGCTCGTCCTTTGAGTTCTCGCTTCCTGGTCCTGTTTTTATCCCTCGTCCCGAATATCACTTCCAAAGATCTGCTAAGTGCCGCATCCCGCCTGTTGCAGACCACCTACCCCCCAGCCTTCTTTGTTTGAGGGAAGGGGGTCTGTTACAGGGTTTCCCAAGGCTTAGAGGTGAGTATGGAACAAGTGAGAACTGCGAAAGCTGGAGACCAGCGTGGAGAGCGCAAGCGGGGAGTGATGGGAAGGAATAAGAGAGAAAGCTTCATTTTTTCTCCCCTTCCCATCACAACTTTCGCCCCCTTTCCTTAACAATTAACTCAAATATCCCCCGAAAAGTGATCGCGAGCGACTGGGAACAATGCAGGGGAGGGGAGGGGAGGGGCTATACACCATGAGGTTTAATGACATTTCAACCTGCTTCATTTTTAGCAATAGCTGAGGTGTACAAAACCGAAGGCAATGAAGCGTACTTACAGGAAGATTACAGCAACGCCGTTTACTTTTATACTGAGGGAATTAAAGTAAACTGCAAGGACAAAGACCTAAAGGCGAAACTGTACAGTAACAGAGCTTATGCAAATCTTCGTTTAGGTAAGGCTACTTGTATTTTGAAAATAAAGAAATATTGCTTATTTCTGATTGTTTAACCACTGATGTTGAATGTTTGCCAGTGTGATCACATGACTTGCTTTGGAATGGTCCGTCAGGGGGTTTCCAGATTTCACTGATCTTATTTGCTTTGAGTTTGCTTTGCTGCGTTTGCTGTGAGTAATTTTTGTTTGTTTGCATTTTTAACATTCATAGGAAACTACATTTACTCCCTGGTAGATGGACAAAACGCCAGGGACATTCGACCATTGGCAATCAAACCAATAATAGCAGGTAATTTTAGAAGAATTTTTTTTAACTATTTAGTATCTAAGAAACAGAATGGATCATAATTATACTAGTAATGTTGGCAAGCATTCTATTTACCCCCTACAAAGTTCAAACGTTTAAATAATATGGAAGAAATTAAACTTTAGATTTGGAGTCCAGGGTGTAACAAAGTCATCATCAAATGTTTGTTTGCTCACGGGCTCTTTTATAGTACAAAAATTGGCAATTACGGTTATTCGTAGGCTACTTGCGACATAGTTCTTCATTCTCTTGAACATAGGCACGTATGACGTGCATGAACTATCATGGATGCTTCAGTGTAACTGTACCACGAATGTACCCATTTAAGCCTAATTTTAGAGTGGCTTATTGTTTGAAATTGTCCGGAAATTGGGTGTTGTTGTACATGAAAATGATAAAAGTAGCAAAATGACAGCTTAAAACGCGAAAGTTGCGGAAAACTGAGTCTATCCTTATCGCTATAGAAAACTTATCCTGAAGGATTATATGCTTCTGGTTCATCACACTGCGACAGACATACAAAGATACTAATACACTATAAGAACTCCGACAAATGAGAAATTTTGAGAAATGGCAGGTAGGAAGGGAGCAAGACAAAAAATGTTTTCAACATGCTTTATTTTTACGATTTTAGGGGCGAAAGCGTTTGAGAAGTTAAAACTGTTTGAGCTGGTGATCACTTGGTGTGATCAAGGATTAGCAGTATCCTTTTACTCTTTACATTCTTCCATTGCTGAAAAATGGTTTATTTTCGCAACTTGTTGTATACACTTCCGTTACGATTTGTCTACCATTTTTCTTGACTAACGGTTCAGTGCTTATTTGAGGGCGGTGCTTAGTTATCTAAACTTCTTCAGTACGAATTACACAACAGTACGCGATATTTTTCTCTATTTCTTTGTTTGTTCAAAAGCGACCACAAAAGCACAGAAAAAGTGGAATTTCTAATAAAAGTTAGTTTTTAAAAAGTTTGTGTAGCAATAACAGTGTCAACAATATTAGTCTTGTTAGCGTTTCAATATTAACAAGAGAGGATTATCCCCTCTTTATAACCATGTTGCAGGGAAAATGCTGCGTACAGTCAAACCTATATATAACTGTCAGCCTTGAGAAATGGGTGACCGCTATATATATATATATATATAGGTTTCCTTTAAATTCAACTGGATATTGAGTTCGTTCAACGCTTGTAGGTCCCCCATTCGATTGCCATGAAAAGGTTAACTGATTCGACGATTTTGCTAGCATTCATTTTTCCGTCTACTTTGGAGCACACATCTTGAATTTTATCCTTTATTTGATCGTCATCCAATTTGTGGACCGTTATAAACAGGTAAAAAATATAATCGAATTGTTCATTTTGGGAGTCTAAAGGGTGACCGCATCCGTTATAGAGAGGAGACCGTTTTAAACAGATCAACTTACAGAACATGTATGGCAATATATTCGGAGAGTTGTCCAGTAGCCGTAGTATACTGGGTGACCGCTATATAAGGGCCGCTATATGCAGGTTTGACCGTATTTTTTTTGTTTTTGACTTTAGGCTCCTCATAAGGGGTAACGCTCTTATAGTTATATTCAACCTATGGCAAGTATACTTTACTTCAACTTAATTTCGAAATTACTATTTACACCTTAACAATTTGGAAGATCGACGAAGAAAACACCACGTTGCTTGAACTAAGGAAAAAAGCGACGAGTAGAAGAGCCGTGGAAAACGAGGTATTTTGTTTTATTTCTATAAAATAGCATTTTTAATTGTTTTGATTAAGCGCTCGAAGTGACCTTTGATATTACTGATATTACATGGTTGATTCTAATAGAAGAGATTCAACAGCCGGATACCACCATTTGTTCCTTTTTGGCGGAAGTTAATTTACAGTGAATGGTTAGTTCGTCTTTCTTCCATCGAATTAATTTCGATTCAACCGATGATGGAACTTGAAAAAGTCACATATGAGATTTCAAGGGTTTGAGCAATTGATCGAAGTTAATGTCTATTTTACAGAATTGCCCAATTAAAGTAAATATTAGTTCATAACCATTAGAAAAAACACAGTGACCGAAAAATAATTTTCTTAAAGAAACTTTGGGCGCTTTCTCTTCAACCAAAACGTCCACTTTGAATTTTCGGCAACTTCCAGTAGCAAACGGAACAGTATTTTTCAAAACTTCTTAAACCGACGGACAACCTCGCAAGGTATACCCAAATTTTCGAAAATTTTTTAACAGAAGATTTCTTTCCATTCATTTTTGCTCCCGGGATTTCCAGGTAGAATTTTTGGTCGAATGGTTCCCATTTCGGACTGATTCAACAGCTTCCGGTATTTCCAGAAACTTTTCCGGAAAATCTCTATACCATTTGCCGCTGTTTCCAAATTTTCAAAAGTTTTGGCTGAATGTAAAACGCCCTTTGATTCTCTGTACGATAAATTTTAAAGCCGCGAAAATAAATGGACTTTTGGCTTACTTCGTGAGCCGCCAAAGTCAAGGCGGATTGGTCAAATATCAGCTCTTGTAGATTTATCCGCTTAAGAAATAAAGTTCATTGGTAATACTTCTATACTTGAGTATATATACTCTAGAAACTTGCTGTCCGAGCTATATTATGAGCTAATTTATTTCAAATCCACAATCTGGCTCAAGCGAGTAATAGCGGGAGTTTGTATTGCTGGGGATTTGGCTGTGTTAGCAGGGGTCGTCCGAAATATCGAGGTATCCGCAAGCGGATAGTTGATTGCCACAAAAAATCTTGCGGGCTATTTTCTTCCTCACAAAGGGTATAACTTTACATTAAAAACATCTTCTATACCATAACTTGCTTCAAAAGAGGGTTTGTTTTACATTTTTTTCTAGGCATGCCCAGGAAGTAAAGGCAAACATGGAAAACCCGAACAAACTTCCATAAAAAATTGGTTGTACAGTAATTACCTTGGAGAAAAAGCCTTTAAACGCGGTGATTTCAAAGTAGCCCGGGATTACTTCGAGTTGACTTTGAATGAAGCCAGAGAGATCGGGAATAAAGACGCAGAAAGAGTTAGCCTTGGCAACCTTGGCCTCGCCTATCACCATCTGAATGATTTCAAAAAAGCAATCGAGTTTTATCAGCTGGCTCTAAAAATCGCAAAAGATACTGGAAACAAAGATCAAGAAGGAACTATATATAACAACCTTGGCAGTGCCTATAAGTCTCTCAGTGAGTTCAAAAAAGCAATCGCGTTTTATCTGCTGGCTCTAAAAATCGCAAAAGATACTGGAAACAAAGATCAAGAAGGAACTATATATAACAACCTTGGCAGTGCCTATCAGTCTCTCAGTGAGTTCAAAAAAGCAATCGAGTTTTATCAGCTGGCTCTAAAAATCGCAAAAGATACTGGAAACAAAGATCAAGAAGGAACTATATATAACAACCTTGGCCTTGCCTATAAGTCTCTCAGTGAGTTCAAAACAGCAATCGAGAGTTTTAAAAAATCAGCTGGCTCTAGAAAATATATAAAAGATACTTGGAAACAAAGATCATCAGCTGGCTCTAAAAATCGCAAAAATACTGGAAACAAAGATCAAGAAGGAACTACTATATAACAACCTTGGCAGTGCCTATCAGTCTCTCAGTGAGTTCAAAAAAAAAAGCAATCGAGTTTTATCAGCTGGCTCTAAAAATCGCAAAAGATACTGGAAACAAAGATCAAGAAGGAACTATATATAACAACCTTGGCAGTGCCTATAAGTCTCTCAGTGAGTTCAAAAAAAGCAATCGAGTTTTATCAGCTGGCTCTAAAAATCGCAAAAGATACTGGAAACAAAGATCAAGAAGGAACTATATATAACAACCTTGGCAGTGCCTATAAGTCTCTCAGTGAGTTCAAAAAAAGCAATCGAGTTTTATCAGCTGGCTCTAAAAATCGCAAAAGATACTGGAAACAAAGATCAAGAAGGAACTATATATAACAACCTTGGCAAAAAAAGTGCCTATAAGTCTCTCAGTGAGTTGGAAAAAAAGCAATCGAATCAGCTGGCTCTAAAAATCGCAAAAGATACTGGAAACAAAGATGGAGAAGGAACTACATATAACAACCTTGGCAGTGCCTATCAGTCTCTCAGTGAGTTCAAAAAAGCAATCGAGTTTTATCAGCTGGCTCTAAAAATCGCAAAAGATACTGGAAACAAAGATCAAGAAGGAACTATATATAACAACCTTGGCAGTGCCTATAAGTCTCTCAGTGAGTTCAAAAAAGCAATCGAGTTTTATCAGCTGGCTCTAAAAATCGCAAAAGATACTGGAAACAAAGATGGAGAAGGAACTATATATAACAACCTTGGCAGTGCCTATCAGTCTCTCAGTGAGTTCAAAAAAGCAATCGAGTTTTATCAGCTGGCTCTAAAAATCGCAAAAGATACTGGAAACAAAGATGGAGAAGGAACTACATATAACAACCTTGGCAGTGCCTATCAGTCTCTCAGTGAGTTCAAAAAAGCAATCGAGTTTTATCAGCTGGCTCTAAAAATCGCAAAAGATACTGGAAACAAAGATCAAGAAGGAACTATATATAACAACCTTGGCAGTGCCTATAAGTCTCTCAGTGAGTTCAGAAAAGCAATCGAGTTTAATCAGCTGGCTCTAAAAATCGCAAAGGATAATGGAAACAAAGATGGAGAAGGAACTACATATAACAACCTTGGCAGTGCCTATCAGTCTCTCAGTGAGTTCAAAAAAGCAATCGAGTTTTATCAGCTGGCTCTAAAAATCGCAAAAGATACTGGAAACAAAGATGGAGAAGGAACTACATATAACAACCTTGGCAGTGCCTATCAGTCTCTCAGTGAGTTCAAAAAAGCAATCGAGTTTTATCAGCTGGCTCTAAAAATCGCAAAAGATACTGGAAACAAAGATCAAGAAGGAACTATATATAACAACCTTGGCCTTGCCTATAAGTCTCTCAGTGAGTTCAAAAAAGCAATCGAGTTTTATCAGCTGGCTCTAAAAATCGCAAAAGATACTGGAAACAAAGATGGAGAAGGAACTACATATAACAACCTTGGCAGTGCCTATCAGTCTCTCAGTGAGTTCAAAAAAGCAATCGAGTTTTATCAGCTGGCTCTAAAAATCGCAAAAGATACTGGAAACAAAGATCAAGAAGGAACTATATATAACAACCTTGGCCTTGCCTATCAGTCTCTCAGTGAGTTCAAAAAAGCAGTCGAGTTTTATCAGCTGGCTCTAAAAATCGCAAAAGATACTGGAAACAAAGATGGAGAGGGAACTACATATAACAACCTTGGCAGTGCCTATCAGTCTCTCAGTGAGTTCAAAAAAGCAATCGAGTTTTATCAGCTGGCTCTAAAAATCGCAAAAGATACTGGAAACAAAGATGGAGAAGGAAGTATTTATAACAACCTTGGCGTCGCCTATAATTCTCTTAGTGATTTCCAAAAAGCGATGGAGTTTAATCAGCTGGCTCTAAGAATCGCAAAAGATACTGAAAACAAATATCAAGAAGCAGCTGTATATAACAACCTCGGCGTCGTCAATCAGTCTCTCGGTGATTTTAATAAAGCGATCGAGCTTTATGAGCTGAGTCTAAGAATCACAAAAGATACTGGGATGAAAAATGGAGAAGGACCTACATATATAAACCTCGGCGATGTCTATAAGCGTCTCGGTAATTCCAAAAGAGCGATGGAATTTTATCAGCTAGCCACAAGTATAGCAAAGGAGACTGGAAACAAAGATGTTGAACAATGCGGATATGATAGACTTGCTCAAGTTCTTTGGTGTCTTGACGAGTACTCCAAAGCCGAGGAGTGTTTTAAATCCTGTATTGAACTGGTAGAGGAAATGAGAGTCCTTCTTGAAGGAAACGACGAGTGGAAAATCAGCTTTCGGAATGAACGTGATTGCGTTAGTCGTTTAGTGAGACTACAGTTACAACAACGCACTGAACGTAAGACACTCGAGGCGCTTTTAACAGCTGAGAGGGGACGAGCAGAAGCTCTTATGGACCTCTTGGAATCGCAATATGGTGTCAGGAAATCGATTCGTTCACAGCCGAAACAGCAGATGGAACTTATCATTTCAAACCATATTTCGTCACCCACGTTATTTCTAATGAATGATACCCAGTCAGTGAATATCTGGATGCTGTTAAAGTGGGGAAAGCTTTGTGACTTTGTGCAACAGGAAGTTAGCAGTGATGACTTGACATCAATGACTTACCAAACATACAAACAGATTGGTGTGAACAAAAGCCTGTGGAAAAAGATTCGCCCCAAGCTTCAGAGAGAGATCGAAGACCAGGGTGGTGCTTTAAAAGTATTATACGACATATTCATCGCTCCAATTTCACACTCGATAGGTGACGAACTCGTCATTGTCCCTGACGGTTCATCGTTCTTGATTCCTTATGCTGCCCTCGTGGACCAAAACTCCAGGTATTTAAATGAAACGCGTAGAATTAGATTGATTCCATCACTGACAAGCTTATGGCTGCTGGCAGAATGTCCGGAGGACCGCCATAGTTCATCCGAGGCTCTACTTGTTGGCAACCCGTGGGTGGAAACTGTACGCATCAAAGGCTGCAGACCGTTTCCGCAGCTTCCAGGTGCTGAGGAAGAGGTAAAAATGATTGGGCAAATTCTAAACATCGAGCCTCTCACCGGAAAGAACGCCACAAAAGATCGGGTTTTAAGCGGGCTCAACTCAGTTTCGTTAGTGCACATAGCAGCTCATGGTCGTACAGAAACCGGAGAAATCATTTTGTCTCCTAATTTTTCTAGTAGTGCCAAAAGACCTAAAGAGAAAGACTTTCTTTTGACGATGGCAGATGTGTTGGATGCAAAAGTGCGCGCCAAGCTTGTTGTCTTAAGCTGCTGCAACAGTGGGCGAGGAAATATCAAAGTCGAAGGAGTGGTTGGTATTGCACGTGCCTTTTTAGGAGCCGGTGCGCGTTCTGTTATTGCCACACTGTGGAATATTGATGGCGAAGCCAGTCTTGCGTTTATGAGACACTTTTACGAACATTTAGTAGCAGGGCAAAGTGCAAGTAAGTCACTTCAACATGCCATGAAAAGGATGCGGGAGACGGAAAAATTCAAGGCCGTGAAGCACTGGGCTCCATTCGTGCTGATTGGTGATGACGTAACAATGAATTTTGGCCAATAAAAGGTGAGGTCCTCTCTGTGCGATGAGATAGAAAAATAATCACATGTTCGTAGACGTGAGAAATGAAAGGACGTTTATCTTTGGCTCCGCTCTTAGATTTCTAGCACCTGATTGTTTGGAGACCTGGAAGCCTTTTACTTTCCGCAAAGTACCACTGAGAAACAAACAACACGACAGAAAAGTAGTCATTTAATCCGCAGATCAGCAGAATAAGAATAACACTTTGTACAACTGATGTAGTAAACAAGAAAGTGGCAAACGAAGATGTAGCTTCATTTGAATTTTCACACCTGATCATGAGTCTTTCATTCATAGATTAAAAGAGAATCAAGAAAATATAAAAAATACAGTTAGTAAATCAAGCTTAAGAGATTTCATCTCTAAGCCGTTAACTTTTCAGATTCTATCACCATTACTGTCTTCACTTGTTTTCGACCACTAATAAGCATTTCTTTTCATGTTCAGTTAAAGAATTCTTCACGGTATAAAAATTAATGCACCTGCAGGAAGAAAGAGTATTGTGAACAGGGCAAATTCCCGCCTCCTGTGGGGTACTCCTCTAAGAAAATTTGGCAAACTGTTTTTTCCTTCTGAGACTTAAACCGCTTCTCTCAAAAGTCAAATCGGAATAAAAACATACCCAATTCCAGGCCTTTCTTCCAGGGAGCACAAATTTTAGGCTCACCTGATTTCGGGCCCAGAGTCTATACCCAGTTTCAGGTCAAAAGAATCCATTTTGCTTGGGCCACCCATACTGTAAATCCTCTATTAAGCCTCCCCTCTCTCAAATCAGCTCGCCCTCTAATAAGCCTCCCTCCTCTTTTAAGCCCCTCTTCCCCTCCCCTCCTCTCATTATTCTTCACTAACTTATGATATACTATATTTATCAATCACAACTGTAACAGTTCATGTGGACTGGTCCACGATAGGTTTTTTCACCAGCTGAACTTTCAGATTTGTTTTTGATCCTCGGCGGCATGACCTACAACCATTGTACTTGAGCTTTGACACTTTGCAGTTCTAGTTCTTTATGGGGAACTGATACCATCGTCCTTACTAAATTATGTTGGCCCCCCTCCCTCAAATTTGTTTGAAATAAATACCCCCCGGGGGGGCTTAATAGAGGGTTTACGGTAACTATAGAGCTTATTTAAGGGATTAAGCGCCCACCCAACCTTTACAAAGAAGTGGAGCCGATAAATAATAACTTGGTTGTTGCTGTCTTGAATCCATTGTAGGCCAACGAAAGAAATAGATGGATTTCCGATGTACATTTGGCATCGTCTTCACCATACTGAATCCCCACTGCGTTTCTTTCTTGCGACAGGATCAAATGCTATCATCTTTCACTCCCGTTTAACTGGTTGCTATCCATAGCAACAGACGGAAGGGAACAGTTTCAATGCAAATATAGTCTCGAATAACAAAACTGGACCATTATTTCTGGAACTTTTTGTAGATGCAAACACGCCTTTAAGCTTTCAAAAAGCAGGATAACAGATGCGTGACAGTAAGCCCCTCTAACAATCCGCTCTACAACCAATTGTTCTTGAACGGACCATGTGATGAGTTGTTTTCGCGTGAACCTCCCCAGCTAGAATGGGTATTAAATAATTGACTTCCAGTTTTATGAGAGCTCATAGATTTCATTTGTTATTGCTTTTAAAGTGTACAGCGAAAATTCAGTTTAGAAATGAGATACTCATCTTAGTATTTTGGGTCGGCCAAGTTGGTAGGACGTGTATATTGAGAAATATGCAGTTATCCTACTACGAGAAAGTTAGCCACAATACTCACGAGATCTCTCATACAAGATACCCCAATCTGGGATAAATAAAGTGTAAAGTATACTCAATTAAATATTCTATTTGGACGGGCCCATAATGTACAACTATCCCCCGAAGAGGAAGTTGGTTTAGTATTTAACAAATCAGTCGGATAAAAATGAGAAAAAGCACTTTTTTGTAAATTAAAAACGTCACTTAGTGGGAACTTTATTTCCAATTTACGAACATTTCAGGGATTTTGTCAAGTGCATTTTTACGATTTTGTCGCAAATTCAGCATGAAAATAATTTTCTACCTACCAGTAAACACCGACAAGCCAAAGATAGTCACTTTTTTGGTATTTGTTTGTAAGACTGCTTCATTTATCGGTCAAATTTCGTCTTCCGAGAATGCCTCGAAGCGAGACGCCATCTTGGCTCCGGTCGCAGAACAGTGAATAGCCAAGGATCTTCCAAGTTGCCGGAGCCAATCAAAACGTGCCAAAAGTGCTATTCACTGATTTGGTAAATACTAAAGAATAATAAAAATGAAACATATTGCGCATATACCATACAAATATACTCATATGCGTATTACAAATAATGAAGATACGATAAGAATAACAAATTGGCAAGAATTTACAAAGTAAAAACTAAGAAAGCCTAAAAAATAAAAATCGGATCTAATTAGTCAGGTCAATTAAAAGCTTCCTCCGCTGACAACACTGACAAATGCTCAACTTGTTAATCTTGCGAGACTGCTTCATTTACGTAAGTGAGAAGAATGGAGATGAGTCAATTTAAGAGAGATTTTCATAGCCATGCGCGCAGTGGCTCTTCGCCAAGAAGCACACACTCTCGTTAATAGAGGGTCTCGATGAGGGGGGTACAAATGTCAGTTTTCAGTCAAAATTTTGGCCATTTGTGAGTTGTCAGTTAAATTTAAGGCTTTTTGTGAGTTGTCAGTTAAATGATTATTAATGATTAACTATGAAACTTATTTGTATATTTTTGATGCGAAATTTAGCTTTAACGACACATACAATGTAATTAAAATCAATGATTAAATTCCAAAACTGATGCAATAGTACCTTAATTTTTATCAGTTTTGCTATTGTAAGCATTTCAAGTGGCCCTCCATTTCTCAAGTCTTGTGTTACTCCCCTCCACTCCAACGTTTTTGCTGGCCCAGAGTCCAACGTTTCCAACCATTATGCTAATCAAAATTTGTACCTTCAGAATATATTATTGGGACGTAGATCGAAAGAAAAACAGTATCTGAATCATCTCGGAAAAGACTTGCAATTGCTTTTGTAACGCCCTCATTAGCAGCCATCGTATGCTGGCGCGTTCTCAGACGAGCGTAAATTTGAGATCATAGGTCATTTTTACCACAGATGGTACATGACATGGGTTTTACAGTAAATCATTAACGAAATATGACACTTAAGTGTCTTGCTGCTAAGATTACCCCCAAAAACGCACATTTGATCACATTGTCTGACGAAAAGAGTGGAACAATGCTATTTAAGGCCGTAAAACGGGTTTTTTAGAAAATAAGGGACAATCAGGTTCTTCGTCAGTTGTCAGTTAAAATTTTGGCCATTTGTCAGTTGTCACTTAACCCCATCCAGACCCTCTTAATACCACTAGCAAGGCGCACTGAAAACAAAACGCTTGACCGTCGCTTGTCTTTTAACCAAATGTGGTAATCGAGCAAGATGGCCCGTTCAGTCTTAAAGAATTTCTTAAACACTCAGTCCACCGCAAGTAGATTTAAAGGGATTGAAATTTGAAAACTCCTCCCTCTAGTCTCAAAATCTTTAAGACGGCTGTGTTTGGTTCTTCTTTTGCAAATTCCGAATTGACTACTGATATACAAAAATTTAGTAAAGCGCGTTCGATGCCACTTATTTCGGAAGCAGAACTCAAAGAACGATTCCATTAACACTCCTGCATCAGAAATATCCTAATCTCTGAAGTTTAAAAGAAGTTTACATACAACTCTTAATCCAAAACGGGCATCAGAGTACTAGAGAGTTCAAATATGGACAAAACGAAATATGCATACTCAGTGGAAAACTTCTGATCAATTAAATGCGTTTAATAGAATTTTACTATGTAACTTTCCCAGTCCCACACGTTAATTGCGGGCGACAAGACGAGCCCGCAATCTTAATCTCCAGGCTGTTATTAAGCATGCGTCGTATGTCTGTAGCCAGCATTCGTTTGGACTTGCACTAAAAATGAATGGAATGCTCAGAACGCAATTTGATCACGCGCTATTGGACCTTCTATCACTCGTGATCTGATCAGGGCGTGTGTTTTGACCGACTATCACGTGAAACTTGCGCAAAGCAAAGCGTCGTAGCAAAAGCGTTTTTACCTTCAATCGTTGTCACCAGCACTTTGTAACCTTTGGTTATTACTAGTTGATTGCCATTCAAATACAGTAAAATATAAAATGAATTTTTAATGATGAAGCTCTCTCCCTTCCTTCATTCCTAGTATTCGAACACAATGTAATCACAAATAAACCCTATTCAAACGATACTGCCTGCGATAGCTATCGAATAAAAAAACTTTCAAAAAGGACTGTGCAGTATACTTAAAAACCAGTATCTTGGATAATTAAGTAAAGAAATTAACAAATTTGAGAGTAAAACTCGTGGAAAGTCATGCAGCGATAAGTTGAGTTCAATACAAAAAATATTATTCTTTCTGTATACTTAAAAACAATAAATAAGCGCCAATATTGATATCTATTACGTATTTATTCTTTTTAAAAATGTTTAAGGAAATTCAAATAAATTTCAGCTTAACAAAATTAATCCTTAGAAATGTTGCATTATTAACGTGCGGTGTGCTTAAGAAGGGCAGGGTTTTTCAGTAATGCCACAGCAAGCAAAGCCTTTGCATATCTGTGGTCAATAAACAAAACAGCAAACGCTTGCATTTGTTTTGTCTTTTAAGATCAAGAACTTCTCTCATTATCTTTGCTGCAATGTTTTCTAAGTTCTTTTTTGGAGATTTATACCGGAGACGAAAGAAGTCTAAGAGCAAAAAAAGAAACAAACAAACAAACAAAAAGAGAAAAAAGTCAACACGATTTCATAAATTATAAATCATTTCCAATATTTTTTCAAGTTAACCTTTCGGTTAAATAGTTCTTAACGAAATAAAATAAACCAGAAGTTTGTTGAGGCTCATTTTTTTGTCAAACATATCTTATATATTCCTTTATGACTAGCCGATAGTTTCTTTCTGATTCGATAAGTTAAGGAAAAACTCTGAATACAGTTCCGTCAAAGTTCATGTTTCTGGTACTCTTCTATTAGAGCCAAGACAGAAAAATGGCAGGTTAGGCTTGCTCTTGTTCAGAGACTGAGCAACTGCGGAAGGTGGTTTTTCATACGCTCCATGCACTAGAGCAAGACTGAATTAAACTATTTAGATTCAGCGCGAAATTTTGGTGGCCTAGATTTGTAGTCTAGTATGTACTTTATTAGTAAATCTGATTGCAATGGCTGGACAGTGGAAGAGAGAAGAGAAACTTCAGGGAATTTTTTTTGTTCTTACAGTTCATTCAAGGAAAAATAAAGATAAATATCAAAATGTTCCTTTAATGCTGACACTGATATGAGATGCCCGGCTGATCACATGTTGATAAGCCGTCGTTTATTTCTGATTACGTTTAATTTGAATATGTAAACATTTCAATGAAAGAACTTTTTGCTTTAGACGTGCATCTTCTTTTGTTCATAGCAAAAAATATAAGAAAAATTACAAAACTATAAACGAGAATTGAATGAAGTCTGAAATAATCTACTTTTGCTTTAAATGGGAACGTTAAATATTCAGAATCCACCTTAAAAATCGCCAAAATGTGAGGATGTTTTGAAAATCCTTTTGTAAACGATACTAGTTTAGCTCCCAGACCTCTCCCGTCTTTGCTCATGTGCAGACGTTATTCAGCTCTGTCATGAAATACTAGAAAACAAGTGTTTGAACGCGACGACAATGGCCACTCCATTTCTTACGCAATTTCCCGCCAAGAAAAACGCGGGTTGCACAAATGTATCGCACGATTTCCCGCCAAGAAAATATAACGGACACCTCCCCCCGCCGGGCTGACACCTGATTCCCTTCCCTTCTCCCGCCCCCCAAAGAGTGTACTGGCTGGCGTACGCTGACGTCACAACCAAAATCTCCCGGATGGATGGTTTACCGAATTTTCTTAGCTATGGGGATCCGCTCGCGCGCGCGAGGGCGCCAGGTGCTGCGGTATAACTTTCCCAGTCCACACGTTAATAGCTCACTTCGTAAAAGAGTGATATCCTGGGGCCCAAACTAAGCGCAGGCATTTATGAGATTATTTGGGGACCCAAATGTAAGAGAAACATAGCGGAAAACGAAGTGGAATGTTTCAACAGGGTTTAAAAAGCTCAAAATAGCAAAACGGAAGGTGGAATTGGAAAAAAAAACATGAAAATGTGAAGCTGAAGGAAGAAGATGTGCCTGGGGAAATTTAACCTCGAGAAAAACCATAAGAATGCACCGTGAAACAGCTCCAGAGATGGCTTCTTTGCCGTGGAGCCAAAACAACCGGAAAGAAAACGCAGCTCGGACAAAGGTAAGTACGCGCGGACTGGGAAGTTCCTGAAGTTATTTGTGCACAAAAAACACATGTCAACAACTTGCATGTCTCGTCATAATTCAAGGTAGCTGCTCGACATGTTCCCCCAAACTATCCCAAAAATGAGCGTGCGCTTAGTTTGGGTTCCAGACTATCACTCTTTTAAGAAGTGCGCTATTGTGGGCGACAAGAGGAGCCAGCAATCGTAATCTCCAGGTTGTTGTTACGCATGCGTTGCATGTCCGTAGCCAGCATTCTTTTGGACTTCCACTAAGAATGAATGGAATGCACAGAACGCAATTTGATCACTCGTGATTGGACCGCTCGTGTCTTTGGTCGAGGACGTGTCGGCCTATGGTCGAAGATGCTCCTCGCTGCACGCGAGAAAAACCCTCTGTTACCCAGGGTATTAATGACAGATGATAATTTGTTTTTAATTACTCCTTTTAACAGATGCTGACTTACGAAGATGCTAAAAGGAGGTAAGTTAGAGAAGCGACAGTAGTTTTATTACGGTGGCCGAGTGCAACAGCTTCACAATATACAACGAGGCTGTTTCTACAAGTAATAAGCCTATAGTTTTAAAATTGATCTCGTCTTCAGAATTGCTCCTTTTTCATAGAGAACCGCCTTCTACGTAGAAGTGAGCATCCTTCAAAGAAACACACTTTTTCCGTGGAACTAATTAAACCTCTATCGTAGAAATGAGAGTTTCCTGAAGAAATGAACCTCTTCCGTTACAAATAAGTCCTCAACTCCTGTACCCCAACTCTCCTAACCAGTAATTTCAAGGTTGCAACTATTTTATTACAATCCTGTAGTTTATGGGTTACAATCACCTCACTGTGTTTATAAACCTGTAATTTGTAGGTTGGTAATCTCCCTTATACAAGTCAGATAGGTCTGTGCCGCCCCAAAGGGTATGTGGGCCTTTTCGGGCTGAAAACGGGTATAGACCAGTTGGTCTGATCTGGAATAAGGCATAGTTTTCGAGGGAACTATAGGGGAATGTATGAAGGTATTTGTCGTGTAAGTTCCAAATGGGTAAGAAAGAAACAAAAACATGCGCATTCGAAATGGATTTTAAGAAATTTTTTGTTAGCGTTCGAATCTAAGTGATGATGATATATTTTCTGCTTATGCAGCAAAATAACATATTTTGGTCTAAAATAGGGCCAGGATTCGGAGAACAGGGCGGCACATCCCCACCAAGAACTCCCAGGGATACCTCTCGGGGGCTATCCCTTCGTCGGAGTGAATCCTGTTGTCTCATCACAATATCAAAGACCTTGAAGTTCGTTGAAAATATTTCAGTGTTAATCTTCCTTTCAACAGTGTGCGATATGTGATGAAACACTGTCTCCTTTAGTGATGTAATGCTTTTTCATAATTTTTTCTTTTGCTCTGTAGGTCAGCTTGCTCAAGTACAGTAGAACAGTCACTCGACGAAGAATCCCATCTTTTTAACAGAGGAAGATATTGATAAGTTATCAATCATTTACGACTTTTACATATTTTGAGTAACAACAATTTGCCGTCTGTTCTCTTTGAAAAGACTATTTGTTTCGCAGTGTGGTCTAAATCGCTGTATTCTCCTTGTCGTGTGGTAATACATGGTGGACTGTCAAGTTCTGAACTATATAATAAAAGCTTATGTTCTCTGGGATTTCGTTCAGTTTTACTTGGAACATACCTGCCCATTTGAGGTGGGTTACAAATGAGTTGCCCTCGTTTGTAACGAGGGTGCCAACTCCACAACCCTTGACAGATGGGATATGGTTACTGCTTTGCTACGTTACTTTCTTCAATGGTTATTTTACATATCACAGTTCAAGTGTTACGAGACGGGACCTAGCTAGGATTTTCTTTCTTCATCTGAGAAGACTATAAAGTTTAACTCATTGCAAAACCAGAGCAAAGGCAGCGCATTTTTCCTCAGTTATCTCAATTGCGACCCTGGGGCTTACCTCGCCCTAGTGGCTCAAAAGGTGGATAGTGCTGTGCATCGAATAAATTACTATCCAATGATAAGGGACCGATCATTATTTATCGCCTGGGGGCGGGGAGGATTTTAGGGGGGATCACTTGATTTTTGGGAGAAAAAAAGGGGGAATCAGTCGTAATTGAGAACCCAAAAGGGGATATCGCTAAAAAGTTTGGAAGGATTCAGAGGGGGGACCACTCAAATTTGCTCGGAAAATGAAGACATGGGAGGGGGGATCGCAAAAGTCATCAAAAGTTATTAGGGGGGATCACTTCAGTGAAGTAACATTCAAAGCGGCGATTGGCTAAATTTGACCTTGTTCAGCGCAAAATGCGCCATTCACACAATCTGAACTCGAACAGGCTGAGTGCTATCAAACGTTTGAATAACAGGAGCCAATTCCGCACATGTCTTATCTTCTTTTAATCATTTTCTTTTAGCTTTCACGGCATGTCCCATCATCCACCTGGATACTGGTCTATAGTACAAATCAACATGGTATGAGCCTGAATATGCTCTATCATAGGCTGAGAGACGTGGAAACGCCTGTCCTATTGGTAGTAAAGGATCAAGAGGGATTTGTAAGTGAGCTCTATTTATATAGTGTCATTTGGAACCGATTTTCGTGTTAATCATAACTATAACAAATTCTCAAATCTGATTGCCTATCAACTGACGGTGTAATAGAACAGTACTGCCTAAGTAATTGGACAGTACGCGCCATCGTGCCACACTTAAATAGCTTTTTTTTTCACTGCTGGGCATAAAACTATCGGAATTTCTTGTGTTTTAATTTTTAAAAGCCTAATTAAAAATATCACAAATTTTGTTGTAGCTATGATTAATTGGTAAAAGAACTTTGAGTCGTCCAATTCGATCTGTGATGATACTCGTGATTTGACAAATCGGACTACCGCGTAAAACACTGATATGATTACAGAATGAATTGGACTCCATTTAGTCCTATTACCTTCATTAATTAATATACAATAGCATTTAGGAGTTTTTTCCATCACTCTTTCCGAATTTCCAATACTTTCTCTTCCTGTTGGTCTTTTAGTACACTTCGTTCGAATTTTTCAAAGAAAGTTAACGATAAAAAACGTTGCATTACACGTCATCATTGGAATTTGCCGATCGAAATCACTTTCTCAAGCTATATTATACAAGAGGAGATTTCTCCGGATTCATAAATGTGTCCGGATTTATTACATTTAGCAATAGGGTATTCGGACTCGTAGGCGTTTACACACATCAGCCAATCGGAGAACATTAATTCGTACTGTTCACTTTAGCTTGCGGATTCATATTTCTGGGCACGCGACCAAACCGGGATGTTTTTATTTCGAATTCAGGCAGTCAAGCTAGCGTAGACCTAGCCTCAAGCTTTATTCGTGTATCCCTGACCTATTTGACCAAATCGCCCTCATATCATTCATCGCCTTCTTCGAACGATTTCTGCCTCCTGCACAAAACATACACTACAGGTAACTTTCCACAAAAGTGACAAGGTCGCAAGAGATACAGATATTGTGTCCCTCCACCGCACACATACAAGGTTAATTTGGGGCGTCTATATAATCTTTCCAGTATCATACATTTTGAAAGTGAAATCCAATTCTTTTTGTTACCATTTGTTTATTAGGTGTTTGGTGTATTTTTTCCAATTTCTCCTCGGATGGACGCTAGTTTCTGTAGGTTTGGAAAATCATATTTCTTCACTTGTAGACCACAGTTCAAGGTAAGCTTAGCCATAAGACCGAAAACTAAATATATTGTCCAGTGTTTCATCTGGCGGACGACCAGTTCTTTCCACCAGCGCTTTTTCTTCACCTACGCACGAGACCCTTAAGACGTTTTTTAGTTTATCCGAGCAGTATACAGGACACATGTTAATGAATCTAGTGACCGACTTAGCTCTCAAACGGCTTTTCTCATACAGTAAAATGGTGGTATAGTGTTTGAGGGCTTAGACGTTTTCCTTTTCCTAAAAGTTACTCTTTTTTCCTACATCACTGTGATTCTTTAAAAAACACGACATAGTTATTAGCCCCATGTAAAAGAATCCAAGACAGTCTCGGATTCTGGATTCCGGGTTCTTTGTCAAAGGAACTTGGATTCCGCATTCCAATGGTTAGTGCCATTCCGGTTACCTTGAGCTGTATTATGGATTTCAAAATCCAGGATTCCAGATTCCACCAGATAAAATTCTCAAATTCCAGATTCCAGAACCAAACATTTTGTGGATTCCGGAATCTGGATTCCCTTACCTGGGGAAAAGTTATGTTCGTTATCGGGACGCACGTAGTCTCACCCTAGGTTCCAGAGGATATTTTTTTCTCATCGATATTGATGTTTGCCGCGTCAACGAGGCGCCAAGAGAAAAAAAAAGTCCGTCTCGGGAGCCTTATCAAACCGTTAGCACGGTTTATTTCATCTTGGGTATTTTAAGAACGGACTTCTGGAGCCAGGGTAACGTAGCCTCACAATATCACATGTAATTAGAGATACAGGTCTCTACATTGGCTTGGTTCTTTTTGTAGATTTATCCATGCCGTGGAAGAAATTCTTACTACATGACAGGAGATGCAAATGGACTTGCCTTCGGAAGCAGTGAGTAAGTGTTTTTCTTTTCACTGTTTTTATATTTAATGGCACTCTTCCCTTCCGGATGTTGACAAACAATACGTATACGTATACTATTTTGTTTATGAATTTAATGATGATTTGTAAATTACATCAATGAAATAAAACTTATTTTAATCGACAAAGCAATGATCTTCAGTCTCTAGTTGAGTTGTGTGTTGCTCAACCGAGTCGTTCCCAGGTCACGGGTAGGAAAGAACCCTTGGAACGAGGTTGTGTGTTGATGAGTTCATCTCTTTTACAGCCATTTTGAGAAAAGTGGTCGGAAAAAGTGCACGCGACAAGCCCCAAAAGGTATTGTGGCTGGTTTTGAGTTCACTCTCCTTCAAAGAAATTTTAAAGAATCGCATGAGAGGCCATGGACGTATGTTTGCGAGTGCTAAAGGAAAGCAACAAAAGTAGGCTCGACAGCTACAGCGTCAGGGATCATATCCCATATTACCTTTCGGGATTGTCGCGTCCATATTTTTTCGGACAACCTTTCTCGAAATAGCTGTATATTAAAGGGACTGGTTCACGATAATGCGCATGTGTGAGTTCTGACAGTAGCTGATTGTTTTTCAACCAATCGGAAGCGAGTTAGATGCATGCAAGTGAATTTACAAAATTCAAATTAATTGTTCGCGACGCGAGAGTATTTCCGGGCATTTGGTTTGATTTTATTTATCCTCATAATTCAAGTTTATTCTTTGTTACTCCTCAGATATATGTTGCAGCCGATAAGAATAAGATTAACAGCCCTGTCCTGCTTTGAAACAAACATTTACCAACGTGTATTTTTACGAGGTCGTACCCACACTAACAAAGCAGTCACCGATCGGCAAACAAATCCAGCTGCTGCACGAAGAAGCGAAACTCGTCTCGCTGCAGATCCGCTTAGTTTCAGAGAGGAAATTGAAGAGAATGCAGCGCAGCGTCTACCGCCAACTACAATCAAGAATCTTTACCCTGTGGAAGGAATACAAGTCAGGCGAGAGGACGAGCAAGCAGCTCCTACGGGCCTGCGCACGCCTGTATGGTCCACGCGACATATAATTCCTGTAGGTCTAACCGTGGTGTTAGACGTTGCACTCGTACAGGACCAAACGGCTCCTTTAGGAGCCACCAAATGAATAAAAGCAATGACCACACGATCAAATAATATTAGATATATTGGGGGCGAACTCGATTAAATAAGGAGGCGAAATAATGCAAGATATATAGGGGGGCGAACTCGTCACAAAGGAGGCGTACTCGATTGGAACGGGGCGAACTTTTGCAAGGGGCGAAACCACTTCCATTCCATCTTATTACTGTTCTCTCAGTTCGCCTTATATAAATCCAGAAATACCTACAAATAGCACCTGACCGGTGACAAAAACATACAACGTATGAGTATAAAGATTATCCTTAATTGAGCATAAATTTCAAATGCTTATCAGCAAATAAACAAATTCATTCGCGTTGCATCGGGTCAGTGTTCCGCAAAACAAATGTTATCGAGTAGCACACATAAAGAAACTAGATTATAAACAGAATACTCAGGCAATAATTTATTTTAAAAACATCAATTCTTAAACATATACGATCGTAAAGCAAAGATACAAGGAACATTTCAAGTGTACCAGATCGGTGAAGATCGCGCGGCCTGTTGCGGTATAACTACTTGTCGGAGTCAAAAATCAAATCAAAGTTGAACGAACTCATGCCTTTAACCGCTTTCCAAGTGTCGTATATACTTTTCGTAAGCCACACACTACTCCCAGAACCATACCAGATCGATAGGCTAAGCTTCTCTATCTCCAAAGACTCTTGAGAACGTCCTGTTGCCAGATGGGCACGATGCTCTTCTGAACCTCCATGATAAAAACCTTATTTTTTGCGTCTTCTGAAAACGTAACCAGTCAAACGACACAACCACACGTTAATCACCACTACCGAAGTATGACTAGACCAGCCAAAGCGACGGATGTCCGAATAAAACGAAGGATTTTCAATGATTGTACCGGTAATGGCGATTTCGAATTTAGTGTTGACCCAACAAATTTATTCTGAAGAGACAAACGGCGCGCATGCGCATTATCGTGAACCAGTCCCTTTAAAACCCTTCTTCGTTTGACTATTTTCATTTTTTTTGAGTCTAACTGCCTAAACCTCAACCCGCCTTTGTCCTTTGGGCCTTTAAGTTGGTCCAAAACTGCCCATATTGCTAGATGCAGCTTTTGGATCTGTCTTTTGATTTTATAACAGCTTTACATGACTTCGAACGACTTTTAGGACCAACAGCCCGTTCTATTATGTTGTGTTATGTTAGAAAAAATATGATGGGTCTGTTCACGCGACGAAGTACCAAGAACGGTTTTCAAAAGTCAGAACTGGCCGACCAGATGTCTGAGTAATTGAAACGTGGAACAAAAGTCTTTTCTCGAAATTTTTTCTGTAATCATAGGAGTGATTAACAAAATCGCGGGAGTCCGATTTGTTTAATCACGGGTATGATTACAGACCGAACTGGACGATACAAATCGAAGTTCTGTTACAATTTTATCATAATCATTACAATTTTCGAGAAAAACAACTGCATTTTGTTTTTGTGAAAGAGCTTTTAATACCAATTATCCAAAATTATGGAAAATATGAAAGAGACATTGTGTAATGTTACAAATTCGTCCATTTTTGCTTTGGTTATAGGGATAAATTCTGCGCTTAAACGTGTCCGATTACAGTCAACTGTCCGATTACAACCCTACACAATGATTGGTGAAAAATATAGCAGTCAACGCACCAATCAAATTTGAGGAAATTGTAACGGTTATGATTAATAGTGGAATTCTCTTTTTGATCGTGCTGCTCTAGCCAGCCAAAACTGACGAATAGTAAGCGCCCCTAGTATGCTGACGCGAGGACACAAAGAACGGCTGCGTTAAAGACTATGACGTACCTTGATCACTATTAAACTTTTGTCAATTTTCAGGGGGAAATTTGGGCTTTGGTTAGACAGTGATCTGTATCATGGTAGAAGCACTGCTTGCGAAACTTATGACAGCGAGATGCTTTCCGCCACAGAGGATTTCATTTGTCTTGGCGTTGAAGTCTGGACTTTTGGCTAGCTGGAAAAGCAAGATCAGTCTCTGTCAAGTGCCAAGGAGCAATCAGCCATATAATATGCGATTTAAGGTGACGTTACAGGGGACGATTCGCAACAACGATTTTTAGCGCAACACAGCGTTGCAACATTGTTGCGACGTTGATTCAAATGGTTGCAACATTGTTCCAGCATTGCAATGCTGTGTTGTTCAAAAAATAGTCGTTGCGAATCGTCCTTTGTAACATAACCTTTACGCTTTTCATATAAGGATACAAAGCAGCTGTCATCTTATTATGGGCGTGCCTAAAAGACTAGGGAATCTTTGGGAAAATCCAAATTCAAAAACGGAGCCAATGTTCATTTACTGAAATCCAGGAGAGATTAAATTTTTAATCTGAAGAATCTACAAACTGAGTGTATTCATTAGTCTTCCTCGCGGCCATTTTTAGGGTTGTCACCCAACGCTTCTTCTCCGATGCGTGACGACCTTAAAGGACTATGGATTCATCAGAACAGATCTTAATCTGGATTTTTAGGATTCATGACCCAGACTCAGCGTGCCTTTCTTTCCTCACTAGTCCGAAAGAAAGCACACACGGTGGCGGTTGGCCAACCACGCCTCTACGGTTCGCACCATATGCTAAACGTCCTAAAGACCCATTATCGGATTTTCCGTTTCTTTCGTTGTAACGAATTCAAATAACATGTGTTCGATAATGTAATTTTGGATTATCCCAAAGAAACGCCCGCTAATCATGTCAGCAATATCTGTCATGTGTTTGACCTTAAAAGGTGCGATCAGGACTTATGTAGATAATATGGTGGATATTATAGATATTATTGTGGATATGATAGTGTAGTAGATTAATCAAAGTGAAGGTATTTGCATCAAATCACATGAATGAGTGACCCAGGAGATATTAGATACATCCTGAGCTTTGGCTTGTTGTCTGAAATGCTGAATTACAAAGAAGTGTGAGTAACCGAGTAATCACGTCAGTTGTCGGTGACCACTGTCTTTCAGTTTTGAATAATTGCTAAAGGTAAAGCTTGACATGACGCATAGCGTGACTGTCACGCCCGTAGTATGTGTCGTGGTCTGTTGTTCAAGGTAGCGGAATCAAGCTAGACTACTCAGAGTCCCCTATTTTTCCGTAAGATCGTCGAGATCGAGCGCTTTGCGTTACGGGCGGCCATCTTGGATGCAATGAGTGTCAAATCTACTTAGGGGGCGGGGAACAGTTTGGGAGAAGGCGACAGAAGGACTCCCGGGGGGGGAACTTAGGTATTTTTTGGGTGGGTATGTGCCGCCCGGGACTCCAAATTGGCACCCCGTACTAAAAAAAGTTTTCCCTAAAATTGATACCCCATTCTAGAAATGGGCCAACTTTTTATACCCCGTTCTAGAATTCGCCCTAAAACTGATACCCCGTTCTAGAAATGGGCCAATTTTTTATACTCCGTTCTAGAAAGTTTGTAACTTGAAATTGCCCTGTTTTTTTTTAAAAGATATTTCTTTATTTGTTCGACTTATACATCAAATAAATGCTTCTTCATAATCAGCGACAATTTTAAGCAGAAGATAAAGCCGTGATCCACAATTTTTTATACCCCGTTCTAGAAAACGCCTCTGAAATGGATACCCCGTTCTAAATCAGGAGCTTCAAAATCACGACCCCGTTGGGCGGCACATACCCGTATAGGTAATGTATGGGAGTACCCCCCCCCCCCCGGGGAAGGACTATCCTAACGCCTTTTACCATCCACTAATTAACCAACCCCGCTTTAGATGAAAAACATACTAGACACATCCGCGTGTTTACAAACATCTCGTACCCAATTTCGAAACAATGATTTTGTATAATACAATTCACAGGGACATTGTTCCAAATAAAACAGGCAAACATGCACATTTGAAACCTTTTCCCAATCGAAGAGGCAATTTTTCTCGCCTCCTCTGACAATATCTCAAAATCTTATAAATATCTTTAAAAATATCCGGATATTAGTATCTAGGCCTAACCCGACAGCTAACCCCCCCCCCCCCCCCCTTCGGTACACAAGAAACAAGAAACCAAGATTGCTGTCCATACCGGTAAGAGCCTGCTCTTGACGACTGTGAACAGTCTAGAAACACCCGCAATAGTTAGAAGGGAGCTTTGCCATTCATGTAATTATTGGAAATTTTGGTATAAATTATCTTGGTCAACATGACAAAACAAAAAATTAACAACTGAAACTAAAGAGATATTTTAAAGATATTTTTGTTTCGTGAAATTCTTTTGGTGGAACAAAAAGATTTCTATTATACAGGCAGCTATAAGTGTAAAGAATATATTAATATATTTATACAGCATTTGCAAAGTATTAGTTTGGATGAATATTAAGTATAATTAAGAACGACTAAACACGTAGTTTAGTATAAATATCCATCGTTTGACGAAGATAAATTTATGTATTGCGAACCTATATATGTCGTGTACGAATAAATTACAACTGTAGATCATTTCTAGAAGGATAAGAAGCGTAGCGTGTTGTTTGTTCATGTTGATTAAAATGTCATTTTTAATTTTGAGTCGGGCGGTTTGGCTCGGACGATATGCCGACTGAAGCGTAGGCAAGAGATTATTCTTATCCAAATGAGGCTGAAGCTGATTCGAAACTGCTCGCTCAACTAACTTAGAAACAAATTGCCGATTACTTATAGGGCGAATGTTTTTGAAACCAAGTTTCGTCAGTACTGACAGAACTAAACTTCTGTAGACAGTAGGTTGAAGCTATACCGGCACCACAGCACCCCTGAACCCCAATTTTCTATCGGACCTTTAACAATTATTCCTCGAGTCCGAATGGCCTCTGAGTCAATAGCTCATGAGGCCGAAGGGGTTATTGACTCATAGGCCATTAGGGCGAGAGGAATAATTGTTTTAGTAGAATTCAACTACAGTGAAACCTCTCTTAAGCGGACACCTTCGGGACCTTTCCAAGTGTCCGCTTAATAGAGGTTGTAAAAGTTGCGCAATGTTTGTTAATGATCAACATTCAACGGTTACTCTGTACTGTGATAAACTTGCATGTTGTTAGAGAAGCTATCCAGAGTTCAAGTTCATTACCTTTCATTGCCAACTTTAATTTTTTTTTAAATGCAAAAACATTAACTGACTTCAGTACGTATTTCAAGGACGTAATCCAATATTACTATTGTCAATTCAGTCCGTTGTCCGCTTAATAGAGGTTTTTAACAATGGAAATTAGCCAAATACAACTTATTTTAGTGTCCGCGTCAGCTTAATAGAGGTGTCCGCTGAATAGGGGATCCTTATAAAGGGAAATATAAGACGTTAATTTCGGAACCAGGCTTAGTGTCCGCTTAATAGAGGGTGTCCGCTTGATTGGGGGTCTGCTTAATAGAGGTTTTACTGTAGTTGGTCAAAAATATCGAGACAAACCAACTTTACCTAGTTAAAGCTAAACTTGAATCCTTTTTTGCCGCCAAAAAGTCGGCGCTTTTCGCTACTAGTGGGCTATAACATATAGCCTAGTAGTAGCTCAACCAATCAGAACGCAGCATTGATAATAGACCACTAGTTGGATTTTACTAATTAACTTTATCCTCTTCCGTTTCTATGGAGAAAAGTTGTCCCGGGAAATAGGGTCACTGCCTGGCCTCCCAGCCAAGTCAACTTGAGCGTGCGTTTATATGACCCCTTTGCTTGAGCCAAGAGCTGACAACAGCGCTCACACATTCTCAACTTATTCATCTTGCGAGACTGCTTCATTCACGTAATTGAGAAGAATGGAGATGAGTCAGTTTGAGAGTGAGGTTGTTATTAAGCATGCGTCGCATGTATGTAGATAGAATTCGTTTGGACTTCCACTAAGAATGAATGGAATGTACAGAACGCGATTTGATCACTCGCGATTGGACCTTCTATCACTCGTTATCTGATCACGCGTGTTTTGACCATCTCCACGTGAAACTTGCGCAAAGCAAAAGCGTTTTGACTTTCGATCGCTGTCGCCCACACTCAGTACCCTTTGGTTATTACTAGTTGATTGTCATTCTAATACAGTAAATTAGCAAAACTCGGGAAAGTCACGCGGTGATCCGTTGAGTTCCATATAAAAAATATGATTTTTTCGGTATACTTAAAAACAATAAATAAGCGCCCATACTGATATCTGTTGCGAATTTATTTGTATAGGGAAATGCATTTAATCCTTTGAAACATTGCATTATTAACGAGAGATGTGCCTAAGAAGTTAATAGTTTGTTTCACGTCGGTGTTTGCCGTGCGTTAGCTCTGGGACATATTGTAACGAGGATGAATGCTGTGTCGTGACACATCGCGTGGCAGACATTCGCGTCGCTGGGCTTGTTTACGTTCGCACGCATTGCGTGCCTATTGTAACTACTCTATTTGGGCGACGCCCAAATAATAAGACGCGGAAAAAAAAGCTTAGCGACCGGGCGTCGGATTCGAAGTAAGAGCTTCGTGTATTCATACAACTAAATTTTATGCCCTGGAGCTGGGAAAACTCTCATATATATCGATTCATGATCATGTCGTGTATACTGAGTTTTTATTATCACATGTTTTTTTATTTTCTTCCGTGATTTGAATTTTCTATGTGGATTACATGGGTATAAAATTTCGCGAGAATGTTTATTTGCGGAATCTTTAATTTCGAAAATTCTTTTTTACAATCGCGCAAAACGCTAAAGAACCACATAATTAAGTGCCAATAGGGTCTAAATAAATAATTAAAAAGAGGTAGTTTCATTAGAAAATGAAACACGGCCTTACATCATATCAGGTTACTCTAAAGAGTAAGATAGATAAATAGCTACCGGGAAAAAAGTTAAAATATTTTTAAAGAAAGTCTTTAAAAGCCATTTCCTTCTCTTGACTGTTTAGTTTCTTAGCGTTTGGACCGCAAGGAAGAAACCACAATCAGCGACAAAATTGGATGAGACACTTTTCCCTAAAAGACCTTTCTGCCGTTTTACTGACTCTAAAAGGACAAAATAAAGCTTTTCTTCTCTCATCTCCCCCATGCAATGTTGTGCGGCTGTTCGAGTTGCCTTGTGGCACGAAATTTACCACAAGGTACCTGTAGAAAACAACAAATACCCCAACTCTGAATGAAAGAAAGAGGGGAGGGGTGTGAATTGTTTTGTTCTCTCAAGAGAGAATAGTTCTCTGAAGTTACCCACGGGTACACTGCTCAACAATTTTGTCACCGATTGCATTTCAAATACTTCAGTTTGAGATATTCTTGACTGTTTAGAGTCAAACTGATTTTTGTGAGTCTTTTGATCTAAGTAGATATGAGCAAAAAACAACGCGTAGGTTACTATGAGCAAAACAATGTAAGAGACAAATGAGTCCTCACCAATAGTCTACTACCGAGCCGGCCTCAGCCTCTATTTCAAAGCGGGGCTAAATGCAAAGTCATTGATATGAAAATTTTTTTTATTCTCATGCAAATAAAACTCATTTTCACAAGAAAACTGGGATTTGCACTTTTTCTGAACTGGTATAGTGTGTGGCTTCCTTCTTCTTATTGTCACTCTGAGATGGCATGGAATACTATTTTTGGTTGACTCCAGGGGTTTTGCTTTAAAAAATAATACAGATTTAACTACGAAAGAGAGAGACTACATGAAAGAGAAATATTGTAAAGCGAAATATTGTACTATGTGTGTAACATTTTATAAATTGCCAAGTAACAGTTTTATTTTCGATCGGATGTCATCAAACACATTTTCTTTAAATAAAATATTCTTGCGTCATACTCTTTTGTTTATATCATTTTCTTGAATTGTTACGAATAAAACATATTTTTTGGCAGAATTTCATCACACACATTTTCTTAAAATAAAATTAACCTATTGCGTCGTGTCCTTTTGATCACATGATTTGCCAAAGTCTTTATAATCAGTTGACGCCCCTTTCATATCATCATATCAAGATACGACTGAGTGAAACACGTAAAGTGAAACGCAACAGAGAAGTTTTTCCCCCGCGAAAATACAGGTAGGCTAAATCTGATCAATTAGATCGTTTATTTAGTGAAAGGTTTTCTTACCTGTAACAAGCATATAATATTGTTCAATGCCATGTTATTTGTGCACTTTCTAAACAAGCCACACTATAATTAGTGATTTCGAAAAGTTTCCTGTTCTTTTTATCGCTTTTTTGCGATTCCCGTGAGTGCATTGATAGGGTCAGAAACTAACGTAAGGTATTTTAATTAACAATCAATTGAACTGTTTTTGAAAAACCTTCTTCATTATCTTCGTATTTCTAAGTCTCAATATCTTCAGCACAATTTTTTCTCTACCAAAAGCAATTGTCTGATGTGGTTCGTTTTTCCCCCATTTAGCGAAAAAAAAAAGAGAGAGAGAAAGAAAGGGAGAAAAGAGCCCATGCGGATTTATTTAAGACGGTCATTCCATGTAAGACAATCTTTCCATCTTTGACTTGTGGTCCTTTAGCACAAATTTTAAAACTCGTCCTTAATTAGCCGGATCCACTGAAGACAAGCATCTCAATTCAAATGGTTTTCCTTCTCGAAAATCAGTTCAGCAAACAGACCTTCGCTTAATCCTCCCAATTCAATTTTCTTGCCATTTAATACATTCAATTAATTTTTTCGATTTTTTTTTTTATCACGGTAGTTCTTATTTTATTTATCAGAAGTGCGAACAAAGCTTTTACCACAGCAGGTTTCAGGGGGTATTCCCGGTATAAAGTGACTTGGATGATCGAATTGGAGCAAAAATCAAAAGCCCAAAAAATCCCAGGACCAAAAATTAACCGCCAAAAAAATCCCATACACAACTACACGGCCGGAATACGCGGGCAAATCACGAATAACAATTTTCAGTTAAATCAAGCCATCCGAGAAAATTTTTGCCAAATTTTCGCTAGTTACCTCAAGAAAAACCCGAAATCGAAAATTTCAAAAATCCTTCGATCAAACCCGTCACTTGAAATGTAGAGCACTACTGGGGTTTCGTTCCACCCCAATTTCGAAAATCGAGAGTTTTGCTTATGACGTACTTCATAACAGCAAAACAGATTATCGAATACGAAGCTGAATCGGAGAGACCTTCAAGTAAAACGGAAACAACCACGAATGGGAAAAGAACCAAGTATCTTCTATTTTTTGGAAACCGAAATACACTCAACTCGAAAACGAAGAACCCTCAACTCCGGTGAAAGGGCCTGCAATCAACTAAAATGGGTCAGTTAATTTGAAGCGTGACCATCCCCTTTAGGCATTTGCGTTGCCTCTAGCTGGGCTCTTTTGCCCACTGCACCGTGGGGCATTTGGAATCAAACGTCTGTCTCGGGGAGGGGAGAGTATAGTAGAGTTTAACATTTTTAGCGCCTTACATTGAGAAAGTTTGCGGTATTGTGTTTGGCAAATTTTCATGCGGTACTTCTGTAATTGTGGTCTTGAATTCTAATATTGTGGTATTTCCAAACATGCGGAATTTTTTTTTTATTGGCTCGGGGATTTTTAGCATGGTTGTGTCGAATTTCTCGATTTTTCACTGCGGTGTAACGGTGTTCCGTATACCCCTAGCAGCTCTTTAATCTTTTTTCTTTTGCGCATGTGTAAACTTCTGCCACAAGACCGGCTTTGATAGTGTGATATTGTGCCCAGTTAAGGTTTCAGAAAGGTTTACCAAACAATATTTCCATAATAATTTGTTATGCGGTTGAACATATCAACAGCATGTGCAACAACAGCACCTTCATATTGTACCATTTATTATTATAATTATTATAACTATTATATTATCATTATTATTATTATTATTATTATTTGAAAGGGTTATTTTGGTGTTAATCCAATCCTAAGTTTTTCTAGTTTTGAAAGTAAAAAAAGTTTTGTTGTTGATGTGGTCATAGCAGCCAAACATCTTTAAGTAGCAAACCGCATTTATATACTTAAAAGTGTTTTTATCACGAATTTTTACCAACAAAGTATTACCAATAACGAAAGCTGTTGAAAATTATGACGATTATCCCCTAAGTTCTCATAAAGCTAAAAGTAGAATTTACCGAATTTCACTTGCACTGCACTAAAGAGGAACAGTATGTTTATAAGGATTATTGCTGCAATTGATTAACAATTATGTTTTCAAATATGGTTCTGTCCGCGTGTTACTGAAGTAGTATTGTAACTCCCTGCTGCTACTAAGTTGATTGACTAGGGCAACAAGAAAAACTTGAAAAACCGTCGCTCTGAATCTGAAACTGAATCAGCAACCGAGATTGGTGAAAAGTTAGTTCGCAATAGTTGGTTACTAGGGTGGCCTGAGCGACTGGGCTACTTAGTTCTGGAAAGCAGTTTCATGTCTTGAATGAAAGCACAATGGAAAACTGAAGCAGATTACGTGTACTGTCCTGTTGTTTGAAAATTACTTCACCACGCATTTCATGACTGCCTGCCAGAGAATTCTGATTGATTTGTTCAGTCAATGAAAGTTTTATACCAATGTGAGATTACCACTTGTGGCAAAATGAATGGTTGTTTTGGTAACAGTGCTTATACAAGTGAAGTTAATATTCATTTAAACTATTAACCGATTTTTCCAGATCAAACCGTTATGGCACAGAGTGGAAACGGAGCAGCAAGTGAGAGTGATGTTACGTCACTTGGTAGCGAACAAGAGCTGAATTTTGATGATGGCACGCTGAAAGGTAAAGATTCTTACAACTGTTAATAGTGTATCACCAAAAGGCCTTTAATATTTATAGCAAACTAAGGAGAAATGAAATAAAATCTACAAAAAAGACAAAAAACCGTCATTTGAAAACATCGAACATACAGAAGTGGTTAAAGAGTCAAAGTCGTTAAACAGTATCTCTACTGAGGGTGGTTTTTTTAACTTTTTATCTAGGCTTTTCGTAGAATTTGTGGTCGAACTTACCACTTGTGGCAAAATGAATGGCTGTTTTGGTACTAGTGCCTTATATACAAGTGAAGATAATCTCAATTTACAGCTTTATACTGATTTTTCCAGATCAAACCATTTTGGCACAGAGTGGAAACGGAGCAGCAAGTGAGGGTGATGTTACATCACTTGGTACCGGACAAGAGCTGAACGTTGATGATGACACACTGAAAGGTAAAGATTCTTACAACTGTTGATAGTGTATCACCAAAAGGCCTTTAACATGAGAAATTTAAGGAGAAATGAAATAAAAGATACAGAAAGGAAAGACAAAAAACCGTCATTTGATAAGATTCAACATACATAAAGACTGAAAGTCGTTAAACATTATCTCCACCGAAGGTGTTTTTTATTTTTTATTTTTTATCTAGATTAAACTTTTTCTAAAAGTTGTGGGCGACGAATTCCTTTATCTTGAGGATTCACCGTTACATATAGCCCTGCATTAGCTCCCGGCATGTATGATTCCTATTTTCCCGCCACCCCGAAAGATGCACACGTACCGCATAACGGTTTAGTAGCGTGAGCTACAAATTTACTGTATTTTCAGCTCTTTTAGCATTTTTAACATCAGAAAATGAGGAACGGAACAACTAAATTTGCCCCTATTTCACAAGTCTGTGACTAATGTCATGATCAACGCCATTGATGAGTTAACAAGTGACAGCATTTGTCTAACCGAAAAATAAATAATCCCCGTGGTATTTTTCGTTTTAATCTGTAGCAAAGAGACGAAGACGGAAATGAACTCACAAAAAGTTGCACTGTACTCTTATCTTTTGTACCAACAATTATAATTCACCATTTTATTTTTTTATACCAAAGCAAGTTTTCTTCCCAAGAAGTATTCCGGGTTTTAAGAGACGTGCATGACCGAATAGGGGCAAAAATCAAAACCCTAAGCATTGACCCCTCAAAAAAATCCTATACACAACTGCGCACCAACAAGATTATTCAGTTAAAATCAAACCAATTAAGAAAATACTTGCCAAATTTTTCCTACCACAAAAGAATCCCGGAATTTAAAATTTGAAACCCAAAAATTCCTTCTATCATCGCCGTTATTTGAAATCCGGAGTACCTCCACTGGGGTTTCGTTCCAACCCAAATTTATTAATCGAACGTTTTACTTATGACGTACTTCATAACAGCAGAACAGATTGTCGAATACGAAGCTGAATCGAAGAGACCTACAAGTAAAAAGGAAACAACCACGAATGGTAAAAGAACCAAGTATCTTCTATTTTTTGGAAACCGAAATACACTCAACTTGAAAACAAAGCACCCTCAACTCCGGTGAAAGGGCCGGCAATCAACTAAAATGGGTCAGTTAATTTGAAGGGTGACAATCCCCTTTAGGCATTTCCGTTAACTCGAGGCTCTTTTGCCCACTGCACCGTGGAGCATTTGGAATCAAACGTCTGTCTAGGGGAGAGGAGAGTACAGGAGAGTTTTACAATTTTAGCGCCTTACATTGAGAAAGTTTGTGGCATTATTGTGTTTCGCAAATTTTCATGCGGTACTTACGTAATTGTAGCCTTAAATTCTGATATTGTGGTATTTCTAAACATGTGGAATTTTTTTGTGATTGGCTCAGCGATTTTTAGCATGGTTGTGTCGCATTTCTCGATTTTTCTTCGCGGTGTTACGGTGTTCGGTAAATCTCTAGCCGCTCTTCAATCTTTTTTTTGCCCATGCGTATACTTCTGCCACAAGACCGGCTTTGATAGTGTGATACCGTCACCAGTTGCGGTTTTAGAAAGGTGTACACTTTTAGTGCCAAAGAATATTCCCATGATAATTTCTTATGCAGTTGAACCCATCAACAGAAATGACTAGCAAGGCATTTATAATAACGGATGCTGAAATCATATGCTGCAGCCACAGTACCTTCGCATTGTGCCATTTATTATTATAATTATTATAACTATTATATTATGATTATTATTATTACTATTTAAAAAGGTTATTTTAATGTTAATTCAATCTTGAGTTTTTGTAGTTTTGAAACTAAAAAAAGTGTTGTTGTTGACGTGGTCATATCAGCCAAACATCTTTAAGTAGCAAACCGAATTTATATACTTAGCAGTGTTTTTATCACGAATTTTCATCAACAAAGTATTAACAATAACGAAAGCTGTTGCAAATTATGACGATTATCCCCTTACGTTCTATAAAGCTAACAGTAAACTTTACCGAATTTCACTTGCACCAAAAAGAAACAATATGTTTATAAAGATTATTGCTGCAATTGACTCCTGATTCTGTTTTCAAATATGGTTCTGTCACGTGTTACTGAAGTAGTACTGTAACTCCCTGCTCCTACTAAGTCGATTGACTAGGGTAACAACAAAAAACTGCAAAACCGTTGCTCTGAATCTGAAACTGAATCAGCCACCGCGATTTTCGAAAAGTGGGTTCGCAATGGTTGATTACTATGTTGGCCTCAGCGAATGGGCTACTGAATTCTGGAAAGCAGTTTCATGTCTTGATTAAAATCACAACAAAAAACTAAATCATATTACGTTTACTGTCCTGTTGTTTGAAAAGTACTTCACCACGCATTTCATGACTCCCTGCCACAGAGTTTTGATTAATTTGTTCAGTCAATAAAAGTTTTATACTAATGTGAGTTCGCCACTTGTCGCAAAATGAATGGTTGTTTTGGTAACAGTGCTTATACAAGTAAAGTCAATATTAATTTAAAGCTTTTTACCGACTTTTCCAGATCAATCCATTATGGCACAGAGTGGAAACGGAGCAGCATGTGAGAGTGATCTTACATCACTTGGTACCGGACAAGAGCTGAATTTTGATGATGACACAGTGAAAGGTAAAGATTCTTACAACTGTTAATAGTGTATCACCAAAAGGCCTTCAATATAGCAAACTAAGGAGAAATGAAAAAAAATATACAAAAAAGACAAAAAACCGTCCTTTGAAAACATTCAACATACGGATGTGGTTAAAGAGTCAAAGTCGTTAAACATTATCTCTACTGAAAGTGGTTTTTTCATTTTTTTTGTCTAGAATAGACTTTTTGTACAATTTGTTGGTCGAGTTTATCACTTGTGGCAAAATGAATGGCTGTTTTGGTACCAGTGCTTATACAGTTGAAGATAATATTAATTTACAGCTTTATGCTGATTTTTCCAGATCAAACCATTATGGCACAGAGTGGAAACGGAGCAGCAAGTGAGGGTGATGTTACATCACTTGGTACCGGACAAGAGCTGAACTTTGATGATGACACACTGAAAGGTAAAGATTCTTACAACTGTTAATAGTGTATCACCAAAAGGCCTTTAATATAGCAAACTAAGGAGAAATGAAATAAAATATTCAAAAATGACAAAAAACCGTCATTTGAAAACATTCAACCTACGGAAGTGGCTAAAGAGTCAAAGTCGTTAAACATTATCGCTGCTGAAGGTGGTTTCTTCATTTTTTATCTAGATTAGCTGGCTTTTCCTAGAATCAGCTGTGGTCGAGTTTACCACTTGTGGCAAAATGAATGGCTGTTTTGATACTGGTGCGTTATATACAAATGAAGATAATGTCAATTTACAGCTTTATACTGATTTTTCCAGATCAAACCATTATGGCACAGAGTGGAAACGGAGCCGCAAGTGAGGGTGATGTTACATCACATGGTACCGGACAAGGGCTGAACTTTGATGATGTCACACTGAAAGGTAAAGATTCTGACAACTGTTAATAGTGTATCACCAAAAGGCCCTTAACATAGAAATTTAAGGAGAAGTGAAATAAAAGATACAGAAAGGAAAAAAAACGGTCCTTTAATAACATTCAACATACATAAAGTCTTAAAGTCGTTAAACATTATCTCCCCTGAAGGTGTTTTTTTATCTACACTAGACTTTTTCTATAATTTGTGGTCGACGAATTCCTTTATCTTGCGGATCCGCCGTTACATATAGCCCTGCATTAGCTCCCGGCATGTATGATTCCTATTTTCCCGCCAACCCGAAAGATGGACACGCACCGCATAACGGTTTATTAGTGTGAGCTACAAATTTAATAAATTTTCAGCTTTTTTAGCATTTTTAACATCAGAAAGTGAGGAACGGAACGACCAAATTTGCCCCTATTTCACGAGTGTGTGACCATAATCAACGCCATTGATGAATTAACAAGTGACATCATTTGCCTAACCGGGAAATAAATTATCCCCGTAATCTTTTACATTTTAATATGTAGCAAAGAGACGAAGACGGAAATGAACACACAAAAAAGTTCCACACGATAGTCCGCATTTTACTTTTATCTTTTGTACCCACAATTATAATTCACCATTTTATTTTTCTATACCAAAGCAAGTTTCGTTCCCAAGGGGTATTCCGGATTTCAAGAGACGTGGATGACCGAATGAGGGCAAAAATCAAAACCCTAAAAATTCCCTGGACCAAAAATTAACCCCCCAAAAAATCCTATACAGAAAGTTCTGCGCATGCACCGACCAGATTATCGAGTTAAAATCAAGCCAGCTAAGAAAATACTTGCCAAATTTTTCCTACCCCAAAAGAATCCCGGAATTGAAAATTTTAAACCCAAAAAATCCTTCTATCATCGCCGTCACTTGAAATCCGGAGTACCTCCACTGGAGTTTCGATCCACCCCAAATTTCTTAATCGAAAGTTTTGCTTATGACGTACTTCATAACCGCAAAACAGATTGTCGAATACAAAGCTGAATCGGAGAGACCTACAAGTAAAAAGGAAACAACCACGAATGGGAAAAGAACCAAGTATCTTCTATTTTTTGGAAACCGAAATACATTCCACTCGAAAATGAAGAACCCTCACCTCCGGTGAAAAGGCCTGCAATCAACTAAAATGAGTCAGTTAATTTGAAGTGTGACCATCCCCTTTAGGCATTTGCGTTTCCTCTTTTACCCACTGCACCGTGGGGCATTTGGAATCAAACGTCTGTCTCGGGGAGGGGAGAGCATAGTAGAGTTTTACATTTTTAGCCCCTTACAATGAGAAAGTTTGCGGTAATATTGTGTTTCGCAAATTTTCATGCAGTACTTACGTAATTGTGGTATTACTAAACATGCGGAATTTTTTATGATTGGCTCGGCGTTTTTTAGCATGGTACATGTACGTGGAGTTCTTATCCCTTTCAAGGGAGTTTTTTTATAAGTTGGAGAAAATCCTATAGTGTTGGCGTTGAAATGAAACCTCTTCTGCCGAACCTTTTGGCTGAACTTGCTTTATATTCAAGTGAAGATAATGTCAATTTACAGCTTTATACTGATTTTTCCAGATCAAACCATTATGACACAGAGTGAAAATGGAGCAGCATGTGAGAGTGATGTTACATCACTTGGTACGGGACAAGAGCTGAACTTTCATGATGACACACTGAAAGGTAAAGATTCTTACAACTTTTAACACTGTATCACCAAAAGGCCTTTAATACAGCAAACTAAGGACAGATGAAATAAAATATACAAAAAAGACAAAAAACCGTCATTTGAAAACATTCAACATACGGAAGTGGTTAAAGAGTCGTTGAACAGTATCTCTAATGAAGGTGGTTTTTTCATTTTATATCTACATTAGGCTTTTCGTAGAATTTGTGGTCGAGTTCATCACCTGTGACATAATGAATGGCTGTTTAGGTACTGGTGCTTTATATACGAGTGAAGATAATGTCAATTTATAGCTTTATACTCATTTTTCTAGATCAAACCATTATGGCACAGAGTGGGAACGGAGCAGCAAGTGAGAGTTATGTTACATATGGTACCGGACAAGAGCTGAACTTTGATGATGACACACTGAAAGGTAAAGATTCTTACAACTGTTAATAGTGTATCACCAAAAGGCCTTTAACATGAGAAATTTAAGGAGAAATGAAATAAAAGATACAGAAAGGAAAAAAACCGTCATTTGATAACATTCAACATTTGATACATGAAGACTGAAAGTCGGTAAACATTATCTTCACTGAAGGTGTTTTTTTATTTTTTATCTAGATAAAAATTTTTTTAAACAGCCATGCATCTGTCTCGGGGAGGGGAGAGTATAGTAGAGTGTTACATTTTATCGCCTTACATTAAGAAATTTTGTGGTATTATTGTGTTGGGCAAATTTTCATAAGGTACTTATGTAATTGTGATCTTTAATTCTGCTATTGTGGTACCCAGATATGGGTTGTGCCCCTGATTGGCTGGCTCGGTGATTTTTAGCATGGTTTTGTTGAATTCGTCGATTTTTCTTCGCCGTGTTACGGTGTTCCGTATACTTCTAGCCGCTCTAAAATCTTATTTGTTACGCATGCCTATACTTCTGCTACAAGACCGGCTTTGATAGTGTGACATTGTGCCCAGTTGCGGCTTTAACAAAGGTTTACTAGAAAATATTTCCATGATAATTTGTTATGCACTTCAACCCATCAACAGAAACAATTAGTAAGGCATTTGTATTAACGCATGCAGAAATCCCATGGTGCAGCCACAGCAGCTTCACATTGTACCATTTCTTATTATAATTCTTATAACTATTATATTATTATTAATATTATTACTATTTGAAAAGGTTATTTTAGTGTTAATCCAATCTTAAGTTTTGTAGTTTTCAAAGTAAAAAAAGTGTATCTGTTGAAGTGGTCATAGCAGCCAAACATCTTTAAGTAGCAAACCGAATTTATATACTTAACAATGTTTTTATCAGGAAGTTTTACAAATAACAAAAGCTGTTGCAAATTATGACGATTATCCCCTTAAGTTCTATAAAGCTAAAAGTAAACTTTATCGAGTGTCACTTACACCAAAAAGAAACAACATGTTTATAAGGATTATTGCTGCAATTGACTCCTGATTCTGTTCTCAAATATGATTCAGTCACGTCTTACTGAAGTGTTACTGTAACTCCCTGCTGCTACTAAGTCGATTGACTAGGGTAACAAAAAAAACTGCAAAAACCGTCGCTCTGAATCTGAAACTGAATCAGCAACCGAGATTGTCGGAAAGTGAGTTGGCAATGGTTGGTTACTAGGTTGGCCTGAGCGACTGGGCTACTGAGTTCTGGAAAGCAGTTTCATGTCTTGAATGAAAGCACAATGGAAAACTGAATCAGATTACGTGTACTGTCCTGTTGTTTAAAAATTCCTTTACCACGCATTTCATGACTGCCTACAACAGAATTTTGATTGATTTGTTCAGTCAATAAAAGTTTTATACTAATGTGAGATCACCACTTGTGGCAAAATGAATGGTTGTTTTGGTAACAGTGCTTATACAAGTGAACTTAATATTAATTTAAAGCATTTTACCGATTTTTCCAGATCAAACCATTATGGCACAGAGTGGAAACGGAGCAGCATGTGAGAGTGATGTTACATCACTTGGTACCGGACAAGAGCTGAATGTTGATGATGACACAGTGAAAGGTAAAGATTCTTACAACTGTCAATAGTGTATCACTAAAAGGCATTTAATATAGCAAACTAAGGGGAAATGAAATAAAATATACAAAAAAGACAACAAACCGTCCCTTGAAAGCATTCAACAATGGAAATGGTTAGAGAATCAAAGTCGTTAAACATTATCTCTACTGAAGGTATCTTGATTAGGCTTTTCCTAGAATTTGTGGTCGAGTTTAGCAAGTGTGGCGAAATGAATGGCTGTTTTGGTACTAGTGCTTTATATACAAGTGAAGATAATGTCAATTTACAGCTTTATACTGATTTTTCCAGATCAAACCATTATGGCACATAGTGGAAACGCAGCAGCAAGTGAGGGTGATGTTACATCACTTGGTACCGGACAAGAGCTGAACTTTGATGATGACACACTGAAAGGTAACGATTCTTACAACTGTTAATAGTGTATTACCAAAAGGCCTTTAACATGAGAAATTTAATGAGAAATGAAATAAAAGATACAGAAAAAAAGGTCATTTGATAACATTCAACATTTGATACATAAAGACTGAAAGTCATTAAAAATTATCTCCACTGAAGGTGTTTTTTATTTTTTATCTACAGATTAAACTTTTTCTAAAATTTGTGGTCGATGAATTCCTTTTTCCTTGCGAATTAACCGTTACATATAGCCCTGCATCTGTCTCGGGGACGGGAGAGTATAGTAGAGTTTTACATTTCTAGCGCCTTACATTGAGAAAATTCGCGGTATTACTGTATTTGGCAAATTTTCATGCGGTACTTATGTCATTGTGGTCTTTAATTCTAATATTGTGGTACGTCTAAACATGCGGAATCTTTTTTTGATTGGCGCGTAATTTTTAGCATGGTTTTGTCGAATTCGTCGATTTTTCTTTGCGGTGTTACGGTGTTCCGTATACCCCTAGCAACTCGTCAATCTTATTTTTTGCGCATGCGTATACTTCTGCTACAAGACCGGCTTTGATAGTGTGATAATAGCTGTGGTCACACTACAGACTTTTTACCTAGGTAAATTCGACTTGTTGACAGTTTACCTAGGGAAACTTGATTTTTAAAGTGTGACCGATTTTTCCCTAGGTAACTTACCTCGGTGAAATTTTATCGTCTGGGTCTTGGATATGTCTCGAGAACAAAAGAGTTTCCCTTGACAGCTACCCCAAAGCGATAGATAGGGAAACATGAAATACCGAGGTTGCTAGCCAATAGACTCTCATCGGCGAAAGTCTTGATGACAGAACCCGGACATAGCTCACGCGGTGAAAGAAATTTTGGGGGCACGATTCGTCTACGTCTTCGCCTTTCTTCACCTTGCATGTTGAATTAGCGTAAGAAATAACAGTGAGAGAAAAGAAAAAAACGTCTCTTTGATCAGTTAGATCCCTGCGCATCTTGCCTTCTGAAATTTACACTCCAAAAAATTCAACTGGCGTGAAAACCTTTGTAGCCGATATCAGTAGTGTGACCTTCCCAGAATTTTTCATCTAGTTAAAACAAAACCCGAGATGAATTTACCTCGGGAGATTTTTAATGAATTTGCCATAGGTAAATCACTTTTACCTAGGTAAAAGTCGGTAGTGTGACCACAGCTAATGTGCCCAGTTGCGGTTTTCGAAAGGTTTACCAAACAATATTTCCATGATGATTTGTCATGCGTTTGAACCCATCAACACAAACAATTAGTAACGCATTTATATTAACGGATGCTGAAATCCTATGGTGCAACCACAGCACCTTCACATTGTACCATTTATTATTATAAATATTATAACTATTATGTTATTATTATTATTATTATTATTATTATTATTATTATTATTATTATTTGAAAAGGTTATTTTAAGGTTAATTCAATCTTAGTTTTTGTAGTTTTGAAACTAAAAAAAGTGTTGTTGTTGATGTGGTCATAGCAGCCAAACATCTGTAAGTAGGAATCCGAATTTATATACTTAACAGTGTTTTTATCACGAATTTTCATCAACAAAGTATTACCAATAACAAAAGCTGTTGCAAATTATGACGATTATCCCCTTAAGTTCTATAAAGCTAAAAGTAAACTTTACCGAATTTCACTTGCACCAAAAAGAAACAGTATGCTTATAAGGATAATTCCTGCAATTGACTCCTGAATCTGTATTCAAATATGATTCTATCACGTCTTACTGAAGTGGTACTGTAACTCGCTGCTGCTACTAAGTCGATTAACTAACGTAACAAAAAAAAATGCAAAACACGTCGCTCTGAGTCTGAAACTGAATCAGTCACCGAGATTGTCGAAAAGTGAGTTGACGATGCTTGGCTACTATGGTGGCCTGAGCGACTGGGCTACTGAATACGAAAACGCAGTTTCATGTCTTGATTGAAAGCACAATAGAAAACTCAATCAGATTACGTGTACTTTCACGTTGTTTGAAAAGTACTTCACCACCCATTTCATGACTGCGTGCTACAGAATTTTAATTGATTTGTTCAGTAAATAAAAGTTTTATACCAATGTGAGTTTACCACTTGTGGCAAAATGAATGGTTGTTTTGGTAACAGTGCTTATGCAATTGAAGTTAATATTAATTTAAAGCTTTTTACCGATTTTTCTAGATCAAACCATAATGGCACAGAGTGGAAACGGAGCAGAATGTGAGAGTGATGTTACCTCACTTGGTACCGGACAAGAGCTGAATTTTGGTGATGACACACTGAAAGGTAAAGATTCTTACAACTGTGAATAGTGTATCACCAAAAGGCATTTAACATAGAAAACTAAAGGGAAATGAAATAAGATATACAAAAAAGACAACAAACCGTTTTTTGAAATCATTCAACATACGGAAGTGGTTAGAGAGTCAAAGTCGTTAAACATTATATCTACTGAAGGTATCTTGATTAGGCTTTTCCTAGAATTTGTGGACGAGTTTAGCACGTGTGGCGAAAGGAATGGCTGCTTTGGTACTAGTGCTTTATATGGAAATGAAGATAATATCAATTTAAAGCTTTTTACTGATTTTTCCAGATCAAACCATTATAGCACAGAGTGGAAACGCAGCAGCAAGTGAGGGTGATGTTACATCACTTGGTACCGGACAAGAGCTGAACTTTGATGATGACAAACTGAAAGGTAAAGATTCTGACAACTGTTAATAGTGTATCACCAAAAGGCCTTTAACATAGAAATTTAAGGAGAGATGAAATAAAAGATACAGATAGGAAAAAAACCGTCATTTGATAACATTCAACACACATAAAGACTAAAAGAAGTTAAACATTATCTCCACTGAAGGTGTTTTTTAACAAAAAAAACTGCAAAAGACGTCGCTCTGAATCTGAAACTGAATCAGCCACCGAGATTGTCGAAAAGTGAGTTGACAATACTTGGCTACAATGGTGGCCTGAGCGACTGGGCTACTGAATACGAAAACGCAGTTTTATATCTTGATTGAAAGAACAATGGAAAACTCAATCAGATTACGTGTACTGTCCCGTTGTTTGAAAAGTACTTCACCACGCTTTTTATGACTGCCTGCTACAGAATTTTAATTGATTTGTTCAGTCAATAAAAGTTTTATACCAATGTGAGTCTACCACTTGTGGCAAAATGACTGGTTGTTTTGGTAACAGTGCTTATGCAAGTGAAGTTAATAATAATTTAAAGCTTTTCACCGATTTTTCCAGATCAAACCATAATGGCACAGAGTAGAAACGGAGCAGAATTTGAGAGTGATGTTATATCACTTGGTACCGGACAAAAGCTGAATTTTGGTGATGACACACTGAAAGGTAAAGATTCTTACAACTGTGAATAGTGTATCACCAAAAGGCATTTAATATAGCAAACTAAGGGGAAGTGAAATAAAATATACAAAAAAGACAACAAACCGTCCTTTGAAAACATTCAACATACGGAAGTGTTTAAAGAGTCAAAGTCGTTAAACATTATCTCTACTGAAGGTGCTTTTTTCATTTTTTATCTAGATTAGGCTTTTCCTAGAATCAGTTGTGGTCGAGTTTACCACTTGTGGCAAAATGAATGGCTGTTTTGGTAGTAGTGCTTTATATACAAGTGAAGATAATGTCAATTTACAGCTTTATACTCATTTTTCCAGATCAAACCATTATGGCACAGAGTGGAAACGCAGCAGCAAGTGAGGGTGATGTTACATCACTTGGTACCGGACAAGAGCTGAACTTTGATGATGACACACTGAAAGGTAAAGATATCTTACAACTGTTAATAGTGTATTACCAAACGACCTTTAATATAGCAAAATAAGGAGAAATGAAATGAAATTTACCAAAAAGACAAAAAACATTCAACATACGGAAGTGGTTAAAGAGTCAAAGTCGTTAAACAGTATCTCTACTGGAGGTGGTATTTTAACTTTTTATCTAGATTAGGCTTTTCGTAGAATTTGTGGTCGAGTTTACCACTTGTGGCGAAATGAATGGCTGTTTTGGTACTAATGATTTATATACAAGTGAAGATAATGTCAATTTACAGCTTTATACTGATTTTTCCAGATCAAACCATTATGGCAGAGAGTGGAAACGCAGCAGCAAGTGAGGGTGATGTTACATCACTTGGTACCGGACAAGAGCTGAACTTTGATGATGACACACTGAAAGGTAAAGATTCTTACAACTGTTAATAGTGTATTACCAAAAGGCCTTTAACATGAGAAATTTAATGAGAAATGAAATAAAAGATGCAGAAAAAAAAGGTCATTTGATAACATTCAACATTTGATACATAAAGACTGAAAGTCATTAAAAATTATCTCCACTGAAGGTGTTTTTTATTTTTTATCTACAGATTAAACTTTTTCTAAAATTTGTGGTCGATCAATTCCTTTTTCCTTGCGGATTAACCGTTACATATACCCCTGTATCTGTCTCGGGGACGGGAGAGTATAGTAGAGTTTTACATTTCTAGCGCCTTACATTGAGAAAATTCGCGGTATTATTGTATTTGGCAAATTTTCATGCGGCACTTATGTAATTGTTGTCTTTAATTCTAATATTGTGGTATGTCTAACCATGCGGAATTTTTTTTTGATTGGCTCGTGATTTTTAGCATGGCTTTGTCGAATTCGTCGATTTTTCTTTGCGGTGTTACGGTGTTCCGTATACCCCTAGCAACTCTTCAATCTTAATTTTTGCGCATGCGTATACTTCTGCTACAAGACCGGCTTTAATAGTGTGATATTGTGCCCAGTTGCGGTTTTAGAAAGGTTTACCAAACAATGTTTCCATGGTAATTTGTGATGCGTTTAAACCCATCAACAGAGACAATTAGTAAGGCATTTATATTAACAGATGCTGAAATCCTGTGGTGCAACCACAGCACCTGCACATTGTACCATTTATTATTATAAATACAATAACTATTATGTTATTATTATTATTATTATTATTATTTTTATTATCATTATTCTTAGACATGATGAATGACATTGGCATCGACAAAAAGCAGCAACGTTATATAATCAAGAAAATGATAAATATAGCCATTAGAGCAACATATTACATCTTTTGTTGTAGAAATAGGAACCGGGATAGCCCAGGCTTAATGCAATTTTGAATTTTTTTTTTTTTTGTTTTGTTTTGTTTTTGTTTTTGTTTTTTTTTTCTTTTTAATAATCCAATCTCAAGCAGCATTTTTAAATCGCCTATACGTAGCGAGATTTACAATTGTACATTCAAAAACACAAATAAAGTTTCCGTTATTATTATTATAATTTTAAAAGGTTATTTTAGGGTTAATCCAATCTTAGTTTTTGTAGTTTTGAAACTAAAAAAAGTGTTGTTGTTGATGTGGTCATAGCAGCCAAACATCTGTAAGTAGGAATCCGAATTTATATACTTAACAGTGTTTTTATCACGAATTTTCATCAACAAAGTATTACCAATAACGAAAGCTGTTGCAAATGATGACGATTATCCCCTTAAGTTCTATAAAGCTAAAAGTAAACTTTACCGAATTTCGCTTGTACCAAAAAGAAACAGTATGTTTATAAGGATTATTGCTGTTATTGACTCCTGATTCTGTTTTCAAATATGGTTCTGTCACATCTTACTGAAGTGGTACTGTAACTCTCTGCTGCTAGTAAGTCGATTGACTAACGTAACAAAAAAACTGCAAAAACGTCGCTCTGAATCTGAAACTGAATCAGCCACCGAGATTGTCGAAAAGTGAGTTGACAATGCTTGGCTACTATGGTGACCTGAGCGACTGGGCTACCGAATACGAAAACGCAGTTTCATGTCTTGTTTGAAAGCACAACTCAATCAGATTACGTGTACTGTCCCGTTGTTTGAAAAGTACTTCACCACGCATTTCATGACAGCCTGCTGCAGAATTTTAATTGGTTTGTTCAGTCAATAAAAGCTTTATACAAATGTGAGTTTTGTTTTGGTAACAGTGCTTATGCAAGTAAAGTTAATATTAATTTAAAGCTTTTCTCCGATTTTTCCAGATCAAACCATGATGGTACAGAGTGGAAACGGAGCAGAATTTGAGAGTGATGTTACATCACTTGGTACCGGACAAGAGCTGAATTTTGGTGATGACACACTGAAAGGTAAAGATTCTTACAACTGTTAATAGTGTATCACCAAAAGGCATTTAATATAGCAAACTAAAGGGAAATGAAATAAAATATACAAAAAAGACAACAAACCGTCCTTTGAAAACATTCAACATACGGAAGTGTTTAAAGAGTCAAAGTCGTTAAACATTATCTCTACTGAAGGTATCCTGATTAGGCTTTTCCTAGAATTTGTGGACGAGTTTAGCACTTTTGGCGAAATGAATGGCTGCTTTGGTACTAGTGCTTTATATACAAGTGAAGATAATGTCAATTTACAGCTTTATACTGATTTTTCCAGATCAAACCATTATGGCACAGAGTGGAAACGCAGCAGCAAGTGAGGGTGATGTTACATTACTTGGTACCGGAAAAAAGCTGAATTTTGATGATGACAAACTGAAAGGTAAGGATTCTGACAACTGTTAATAGTGTATCACTAAAAGGCCTTTAACATAGAAATTTAAGGAGAAATGAAATAAAAGATACAGAAAGGAAGAAAACCGTCATTTGATAACATTCAACACACATAAAGACTGAAAGTCGTTAAACATTATCCCCACTGAAGGTGTTTTTTTCTTTATATCTAGATTAAACTTTTTCTAAATTCGTGGTCGACGACTTTCAATTTTCCCGCCAACCCGTCAACCCGAAAGATGCACACGCACCGCATAACGGTTTATTAGTGTGAGCTACAAATTTAATGCATTTTCTGCTTTCTTAGTATTTTTAACATCTGAAAGTGAGGAACGGAACGACCAAATTTGCCCCTATTTCACAAGTCTGTGACCAATGTCATGATCAACGCCCTTGATGAGTTAACAAGTGACACCATTTGCCTAACAGGGCAATAAATTATCTCTGTCTTTTTTTTCGTTTTAATCTGTAGCAACCAGACGAAGACGGAAATGAACATACTAAAAAGTTGCACTCGATAGTCCGCATTGTACACTTATCTTTTGTACCCACAATTATAATGCAACATTTTATTTTTTTATACCATAGCAAGTTTCTTTCTAAATGGGTATTCCGGATTTCAAGAGACGTGGATGACCGAATGTGGGCAAAAATCAAAACCCCCGAAATTCCCTGGACCAAAAATTAACTCCAAAAAAAATCCCATACAGAACTACGCACCACCAAGATTATTCAGTTAAAATCAAGCCAACTAAGAAAATACTTGCCAAATTTTTCCTACTCCAAAAGAATCCCGGAATTTAAAATTTTAAACCCTAAAAATCCTTCCGATCATCGCCGTCGCTTGAAATCCGGAGTACCTCCACTGGAGTTTCGTTCCACCCCAAATTTCTTAATCGAAAGTTTTGCTTGTGACGTGTTTCACAAGAGCAAAACAGATTGTCGAAAACGAAGCTTACTCGAAGAGACGTACGAGTAAAAAGGAAACAACCACGAATGAGAAAAGAACCAAGTATCTTCTATTTTTTGGAAACCGAAATACACTCAACTCGAAAACGAAGAACCCTCACCTCCGGTGAAAGGGTCTGCAATCAACTAAAATGGGTCAGTTAATTTGAAGTGTGACTATCCCCTTTAGGCATTTGCGTTGTCTCTAGGCTCTTTTGCCCACAGCACCGTGGGGCATTTGGAATCAAACGTCTTTCTCGGGGAGGGAAGAGTACAGTAGAGTTTTAAATTTTTATCGCCTTACATTGAGAAAGTCAGCCACCGGCAGCCACCGAGATTGTCGAAAAGTGAGTTGGCAATGGTTGGTTACTAGGGTGGCCTGAGCGACTGGGCTACTGAATTCTGGAAAACAGTTTCATTTCTTCAATGAAATTAAAGCACAATGGAAAACTGAATCAGATTACATGTACTGTCCTTTTGTTTGAAAATTACTTCACCACGCCCTTCATGACCGCCTGCCACAGAAAATTGATTTATTTGTTCAGTCAATAAAAATGTGATACTAATGTAAGTTTACCACTTGCGCCAAAATGAATGGTTGTTTTGGTAACAGTGCTTATATAAGTGAAGATAATATTAATTTAAAGCTTTTTACCGATATATCCAGATCAAACCATTATGGCACAGAGTGGAAACGGAGCAACAAGTGAGAGTGATGTTACATCACTTGGTACCGGACAAGAGCTGAACTTTGATGATGACACACTGAAAGGTAAAGATTCTTACAACTGTTAATAGTGTATCACAAAAAGGCCTTTAACATAGAAATATAAGGAGAAATGAAATAAAAGATACAGAAAGGAAAAAAACCGTCATTTGAAACATTCAACATACGGAAGTGGTTAAAGAGTCAAAGTCGTTAAACTTTATCTTTACTGAAGGTGGTTTTTTAACTTTTTATCTAGATTAGGCTTTTCCTAGAATCAATTGTGGTCGAGTTTACCACTTGTGACAAAATGAATGGCTGTTTTGGTACTAGTGCTTTATATACAAGTGAAGATAATGTCAATTTACAGCTTTATACTCATTTTCCCAGATCAAACCATTATGGCACAGAGTGGAAACGGAGCAGCAAGTGAGGGTGATGTTACATCACTTGGTACGGGACAAGAGCTGAACTTTGATGATGACACATTGAAAGGTAAATAGTGTATTACCAAAAGGCCTTTAACATAGAAATTTAAGGAGAAATGAAATAAAAGATACAGAAAGGAAAAAAAAACGTCATTTGATAACATTCAACATACGTAAAGACTGAAAGTGGTTAAACATTATCTCCACTGAAGGTGTTTTTTATTTTTTATCTACAGATTAAACTTTTTCTAAAATTTGTGGTCGATGAATTCGTTTTCCTTACGGATTCACCATTACATATAGCCCTGCATGTGTCTCGGGAAGGGGAGAGTGTAGTCGAGTGTTACACTTTATTGCCTTACATTGAGAAATTTTGCGGTATCATTGTGTTTGGCAAATTTTCATGCGGTACTTATGTAATTGTGGTCTTTAATTCTAATATTGATCATCGCCGTCACTTGAAATCCGGAGTACCTCCACTGGAGTTTCGTTCCACCCCAAATTTCTTAATCGAAAGTTTTGCTTATGACGTACTTCATAACAGCAAAACAGATTCGTGTTTTCCCCATTTAGGAAAAAAAAAACAGAGAGAGAGAGAGAGAACGAGCCCATGCGGATTTATTAAAGACGGTCATTCCATCTAAGACAGACTTTCCATCATGACTTGTGGTCCTTTAGCACAAATTTTAAAACTCGTCCTTAATTAGCCGGGTCCACTAAAGACAAGCTTCTTAATTCAAATGGTTTTCCTTCTCGAAAACTGAATCAGTTCAGCAAATAGACCTTCGCTTAATCCTCGCAATTCAATTTTCTTGCCATTCAAAACATTCAATTAATTTTTGCGATTTTTTTTATCACGGTAGTTCTTATTTTATTTATCAAAAGTGCGAACAAAGCTTTTCCCACAGCAAGTTTCAGGGGGTATTCCCGGTTTAAAGTGACGTGGATGTTCGAATGGGAGCAAAATTCAAAAGCCCAAAAAATCCCTGGACCAAAAAATTACCACACCCCCCCCCCCCCCCCAAAAAAAAAAAAAAAAAAAAAATCCCATACACAACTACACGGCCGGAATAAGCAAGCAAACCACGAATAACAATTTTCAGTTAAATCAAGCCAGCCGACAAAATTTTTGCCAAATTTTCCTTAGCTACCCCAAGAAAATCCCGAAATCGAAAATTTCAAACCCAAGAAATTATTCGATCAAACTCGTCACTTGAAATCCAGAGTGCTACTCAGGTTTCGATCCACCCCAATTTCGAAAATCGAGAGTTTTGCTTATGACGTACTTGATAACAGCAAAACAGATTGTCGAATACGAAGCTTAATTGGAGAGACCTACAAGAAAAACAGAAACAACCACGAATGGGAAAAGAACCAAGTATCCTGTATTTTTTGGAAACCGAAATACACTCAACTCGAAAACGAAGAACCCTCAACTCCGGTGAAAGGGCCTGCAATCAACTAAAATGGGTCAGTAAATTTGAAGTGTGACCATCCCCTTTAGGCATTTGCGTTGCCTCTAGGCTCTTTTGCCCACTGCACCGTGAGGCATTTGGAATCAAACGTCTGTCTCGGGGAGGGGAGACTATAGTAGAGTGTTACATTTTATCACCTTACATTGAGAAAGTTTGCGGCATTATTGTGTTTGCCAAATTTTCATGCGGTACTTCTGTAATTGTGGTCTTGAATTCCGATATTTTGGTATATTTAAACATGCGGAATTTTTTGTTATTGGCTAGGCGATTTTTAGCGTCGTTGTGTCCAATTTTTCGATTTTTCATTGCTGTGTTACGGTGTTCGGTATACCCCTAGCCGCTCTTCAACTTTGTTTTGCGCATGCGTATACTTCTGCTACAAGACCGGCTTTCATAGTGTGATACCGTGACCAGTTGCGGTTTTAGAAAAGTGTACACTTTTAGTGCCAAACAATATTTCCATGATAATGTGTTATGCGGTTAATCCCATCAACAGAAATAATTAGAAAGGCATTTATAATAAAGGATGCTGATATCCTATAGCTCAGCCACAGCACCTTCACATTTTACCGTTTATTATTATAATTATTATAACTATCATATTATTATTATTATTATTACTATTTGAAAAGTTTGTTTAAGTGTTAATCCAATCTTAAGTTTCTGTCATTTTCAAAGTAAGAAAAGTGTTGTTGTTGATGTGGTCATAGCAGCCAAACATCTTTTCTTTTTTGTTAGTTCAATAACGACACAGCAGTTCAATAAGTAGACAACAGATCAATAACCACACCAGTGGTTCAATGACTACACATCAGTTCATTGAGCGTAAACTACATGCAGCTGCGGGAAGAATAGCCACAAATACGTTAGTTATTTTTTAATAAGAATGCATAGCATTAAGTAAGTGGTAAATACTCATTTAGCTATGGTACGAGAACTAAATAGATAAATAGCTATGTTACACTGTTATTAAGTACTAGTGAGCTCACTAATATAGACGGGAACATAGACTGATGTTATTTAAAATTTTAGTCCGCTCAGAAGGTCTGTCATTCTCATCAGGGGCACAGTGAACAGACCTGGAAAGAGAGTCAGCGCCGAAAGGGTAAAGCCAAATCGGTCCGGAGAAAACTTCAACTAAATAACCCGACAACGCGCGCGTTAATAAAGCAGAAAAAATACAGTTAACCGTGGATGAAATCAATCTTGTTTTTTGACTCTCTTTCCGCACGTTTCAAACCGTGGTACCACAGCTGGCCCTACGTGCTTTAAGTAGCAAACCGAATTTAAATACTTAACAGTGTTTTTATCACGAATTTTCATCAACAAAGTATTACCAATAACGAAACCTGTTCCAAATTATGACGATTATCCCATTAAGTTCTTTAAAGCTAAAAGTAAACTTTACCGAATTTCACTTCCACCAAAAAGAAACAATATGTTTATAAGGATTATTGCTGCAATTGACTCCTGGTACTGTAACCCCCTGCTGCTACTAAGTCGTTTAACTGGGGTAACAAAAAATAACTGCAAAAATCGTCGCTCTGAATCTGAAACTGAATCAGCTACCGACATTGTCGAAAAGTGTGTTCGCAATAGTTGGTTACTAGGGTGGCCTGAGCGACTGGGCTACTGAATTCTGGAAAGCAGTTTCATGCCTTAATTGAAAGCTCAACAAAAGAGTGAATCAGATTACGTGTCCTGTTGTTTGAAAATTACTTCACGCATTTCTTAACTGCCTGCCACATACTTTTGATTGATTTGCTCAGTCAATAAACGTTTTATACTAATGTGAGTTTACCACTTGGCAAAATGAATGGTTGTTTTGGTAACAGTGCAAATACAAGTGAAGTTAATATTAATTTAAAGCTTTATACTGATTTCTCCAGATCAAACCATTATGGCACAGAGTGGAAACGGAGCAGCATGTGAGAGTGATGTTACATCACTTGGTACCGGACAAGAGCTGAACTTTGATGATGACACACTGAAAGGTAAAGATTCTTACAACTGTTAATAGTGTATCACCAAAAGGCCTCTAATATAGCAAACTAAGGACAAATAAGATAAAATTTAAAAAAAGACAAAAAACCGTCATTTGAAAACATTCAACATACGGAAGTGGTTAAAGAGTCAAAGTCGACAGTATCTCCACTAAAAGTGGGTTTTTCATTTTCTTTTTTTCTATCTAGATTAGGCTTTTCGCAAAATTTCTTTTCGAGTTTATCACTTATGGCATAATGAATGGTTGTTTTGGTACTAGTGCTTTATATACAAGTAAAGATAGTGTCAATTTACAGCTTTATACTGATTTTTCCAGATCAAACTATTATGGCACAGAGTGGAAACGGAGCAGCAAGTGAGAGTGATGTTACATCACATGGTACCGCACAAGAGCTGAACTTTGACGACGACACAGTAAAAGGTAAAGATTCTTACAACTGTTAATACCGTATCACCAGAAGGCCTTAAAGATTACAAACTGAGGACAGATGAAATAGAATATACAAAAAAGACAAAAAACCGTCATTTGAAATTATTCAACAAACGGAAGTGGTTAACGAGGCAAAGTCGTTAAACAGTATCTCTACTAAAGGTGTTTTTCTCATTTTTTATCTAGATTAGGCTTTTCGTAGAATTTGTGGTCGAGTTCAACACTTGTGGCATAATAAATGGATGTTTTGGTACTGGTGCTTTATATACAAGTAAAGATAATGTCAATTTATAGCTTTATAGTGATTTTCCAGATCAAACCATTATGGCACAGAGTGGAAACGGAGCAGCAAGTGAGGGTGATGTTACATCACATGGTACCGGACAAGAGCTGAACTTTGATGATGGCACACTGAAAGGTAACGATTCTTAAAACTGTTAACAGTGTTTCACAAAAAGGCCTTTAATATAGCAAACTAAGGACAAATAGAATAACGACAAAAAAATCGGCATTTGATAACATTCAACGTTTGATACATGAAGACCGAAAGTCGTTAAACATTATCTCCCCTGAAGGTGTTTTTTTTTTTTTAATCTAATATTAGTTAATACTAGTTAATACTAGTTAATACTAATTTAGAGCTTTTTGCCGATTTTTCCAGATCAAACCATCATGGCACAGAGTGGAAGCGGAGCAGCATGTGAGAGTGATGTTACATCACTTGGTACCGGACAAGAGCTGAATTTTGATGATGACACACTGAAAGGTAAAGATTCTTACAACTGTTAATAGTGTATCACCAAAAGGCCTCTAATATAGCAAACTAAGGACAAATGAAAAAAAATTTAAAAAAAGACAAAAAACCGTCATTTGAAAACATTCAACATACGCAAGTGGTTAAAGAGTCAAAGTCGACAGTATCTCTACTAAAGGTGGGTTTTTCATTTTTTTTTTATTTTCTAGATTAGGCTTTTCGTAAAATTTCTTTTCGAGTTTATCACGTGTGGCATAATTAATGGTTATTTTGGTACTAGTGCTTTATATACAAGTAAAGATAGTGTCAATTTACAGCGTTATACTAATTTTTCCAGATCAAACCATTATGGCACAGAGTGGAAACGGAGCAGAAAGTGAGAGTGATGTTACATCACATGGTACCGGCCAAGAGCTGAACTTTGATGATGACACAGAGAAAGGTAAAGATTCTTACAACTGTTAATAGTGTATCACCAAAAGGCATTTAATGTAGCAAACTAAGGACAGATGACATAAAATTTTGAAAAAGACAAAAAACCGTCATTTGAAATTATTCAACAAACGGAAGTGGTTAACGAGGCAAAGTCGACGGTATCTCTACTAAAAGTGGGTTTTTCATTTTCTTTTTTTTTATGTACATTAGGCTTTTCGCAGAATTTCTTTTCGAGTTTATCACTTATGGTATAATGAATGGTTGTTTTGGTACTAGTGCTTTATATACAAGTAAAGATAGTGTCAATTTACAGCTTTATACTGATTTTTCCAGATCAAACTATTATGGCACAGGTTGGAAACGGAGCAGTAAGTACGAGTGATGTTACATCACATGGTACCGGACAAGAGCTGAACTTTGACGATGACACACTAAAAGGTAAAGATTTTTACAACTGTTAATACTGTATCACCAGAAGGCCTTAGGACAGATGAAATAGAATATACAAAAACGACAGAAAACCGTCATTTGAAATTATTCAACAAACAGAACTGGTTAAAGAGTCAAATTCGTTAAACAGTATCTCTACTGAAGGTGGTTTTTTCATTTTTTATCTAGATTAGGCTTTTCGTAGAATTTGTGATCGAGTTTATCATTTGTGGCATAATGAATGGATGTTTTGGTACTGGTGCTTTATATACAAGTGAGGATAAGGTCAATTTATAGCTTGATACTGATTTTCCAGATCAAACCATTATGGCACAGAGTGGAAACGAAGCGGCAATTGAGAGTGATGTTACATCACATGGTACCGGACAAGAGCTGAACTTTGATGATGACACACTGAAAGGTAAAGATTCTTATAACTGTTAATAGTGTATAACCAAAAGGCCTTTAACATGAGAAATTTATGGAGAAATGAGTCAAAAGATACCGAAAGGAAAAAACCGTCATTTGATAACATTCAACATTTGATACATGAAGACTAAAAGTAGTTAAACATTATATCCACTGAAGGTTATTTTTATTTTTTATCTAATATTAGTTAATACTAGTTAATAGTAGTTAATATTAATTTAAAGCTTTTTGCCGATTTTTCCAGATCAAACCAATATGGCACAGGGTGGAAACGGAGCAGCATGTGAGAGTGATGTTACATCACTTGGTACCGGACAAGAGCTGAATTTTGATGATGACACACTGAAAAGTAAAGATTCTTACAACTGTTAATAGTGTATCACCAAAAGGCCTCTAATATAGCAAACTAAGGACAAATGAAATAAAATTTAAAAAAAGACAAAAAACCGTCATCTGAAAACGTTCAACAGACGGAAGTGGTTAAAGAGTCAAAGTCGACGGTATCTCTACTAAAAGTGGGTTTTTCATTTTCTTTTTTTTATGTACATTAGGCTTTTCGCAGAATTTCTTTTCGAGTTTATCACTTATGGCATAATGAATGGTTGTTTTGGTATTAGTGCTTTATATACAAGTAAAGATAGTGTCAATTTACAGCTTTATACTGATGTTTCCAGATCAAACTATTCTGGCACAGGTTGGAAACGGAGCAGTAAGTAAGAGTGATGTTACATCACATGGTACCGGACAAGAGCTCAACTTTGACGATGACACACTAAAAGGTAAAGATTCTTACAACTGTTAATACTGTATCACCAGAAGGCCTTAGGACAGATGAAATAAAATATACCAAAAAAAAAAACCGTCATTTGAAATTATTCAACAAACAGAAGTGGTTAAAGAGTCAAAGTCGTTAAACAGTATCTCTACTGAAGGTGGTTTTTTCATTTTTTATCTAGATTAGGCTTTTCCTAGAATTTGTGATCGAGTTTATCATTTGTGGCATAATGAATGGATGTTTTGGTACTGGTGCTTTATATACAGGTGAGCATAAGGTCAATTTATAGCTTTATACTGATTTTCCAGATAAAACCATTATGGCACAGAGTGGAAACGGAGGGGCAATTGAGAGTGATGTTACATCACATGGTACCGGACAAGAGCTGAACTTTGATGATGACACACTGAAAGGTAAAGATTCTTACTACTGTTAATACTGTATCACCATAAGGCCTTAAAGGTTACAAACTATGGACAGATGAAATAAAATATACAAAAAAGACAAAAAACCGTCATTTGAAATTATTCAACAAACGGAAATGGTTAAAGAGGCAAAGTAGTTAAACAGTATCTCTACTGAAGGTGGTTTTTTCATTTTTTATCTAGATTAATATTAGGCTTTTCGTAGAATTTGTGATCGAGTTTATCACTTGTGGCATAATGAATGGCTGTTTTGGTACTGGTGCTTTATATACAAGTAAAGATAGTGTCAATTTACAGCTTTATACTGATTTTTCCAGATCAAACTATTATGGCACAGAGTGGAAACGGAGCAGCAAGTGAGAGTGATGTTACATCACATGGTACCGGACAAGAGCTGAACTTTGATGATGACACACTGAAAGGTAAAGATTCTTACAACTGTTAATACTGTATCACCAAAAGGCCTTTAATATAGCAAACTAAGGACAAATAGAATAACGACAAAAAATCGTCATTTGATAACATTCAACGTTTGATACATGAAGACTGAAAGTCGTTAAACATTATCTCCACTGAAGGTGTTTTTTATTTTTTATCTAATATTAGTTAATACTAGTTAATATTAATTTAGAGCTTTTTACCGATTTTTCCAGATCAAACCATTATGGCACAGAGTGGAAACGGAGCAGCATGTGAGAGTGATGTTACATCACTTGGTACCGGACAAGAGCTGAATTTTGATGATGACACACTGAAAGGTAAAGATTCTTACAACTGTTAATAGTGTATCACCAAAGGGCCTTAAATATAGCAAACTAAAGGAAAATGAAATAAAATACACAAAAAAGAAAAAGAACCGTCATTTGAAATTATTCAAGATACGGAAGTGGTTTAAGAGTGAAAGTCGTTAAAGAGTATCTCTACTGAAGGTAGTTTTTTAATTTTTTATCTAGATTAGACTTTTCCTACAATCAGCTGTGGTCGATTTTGCGACTTGTAGCAAAATGAATGGCTGTTTTCGTACCAGTACTTTATATACAAGTGAAGATAATGTCAATTTACAGCTTTATACTAATTTTTCCAGATCAAACCATTATGGTACAGAGTGGAAACGGAGCAGCAAGTGAGAGTGATGTTACATCACATGGTACCGGACAAGAGCTGAACTTTGATGATGACATACTAAAAAGTAAAGATTTTTACAACTGTTTAAAAGTGTATCACCAAAAGACCTTTAACATGAGAAATTTAAGGGGAAACGAAATAAAAGATACAGAAAGGAAAAAAACCGTCATGTGATAACATTCAACATTTGATGCATGAAGACTGAAAGTCGTTAAACATTATCTCCACGGAAGGTGTTTTTTATTTTTTATCTAATATTAGTTAATACTAGTTAATACTAGTTAATATTAATTTAAAGCTTTTTACCGATTTTTCCAGATCAAACCATTATGGCACAGGGTGGAAACGCAGCAGCATGTGAGAGTGAAGTTTCATCACTTGGTACCGGACAAGAGCTGAACTTTGATGATGACACACTGAAAGGTAAAGATTCTTACAACTGTTAATAGTGTATCACCAAAGGACCTTTAATATAGCAAACTAATGACAAATAAAATAAAATATGCAAAAATGACAAAAAATCGTCATTTGAAAACATTCAACAAACGGAAGTGGTTAAAGAGTCATAGTCGTTAAACAGTATCTCTACTGAAAGTAGTTTTTTAAATTTTTATCTAGATTAGACTTTTCCTAGAATCATTTGAGGTCGATTTTACGACTTGTAGCAAAATGAATGGCTGTTTTCGTACTAGTACTTTATATACAAGTGAAGATAATGTCAATTTACAGCTTTATACTGATTTTTCCAGATCACACCATTATGGTACAGAGTGGAAACGGAGCAGCAAGTGAGAGTGATGTTACATCACATGGTACCGAACAAGAGCTGAACTTTGATGATGACACACTGAAAGGTAAAGATTCTTACAGCTGTTAATAGTGTATCACCAAAAGGCCTTTAACATGAGAAATTTAGGGAGAAATGAAATAAAAGATACAGAAAGGAAAAAAAAACGTCATTTGATAACATTTAACATTTGATACATCAAGACTGAAAGTCGTTAAACATTATCTCCAGTGAAGGTGTTTTTATTTTTTATCTAGATTAAACTTTTTCTACAATTTGTGCTCGATGAATTCGTTTTTCTTGCGGATTCACCATTACATATAGCCCTGCATCTGTCTCGGGGAGGGGAGAGTATAGTAGAGTGTTACATTTTATCGCCTTTCATTGAGAAATTTTGCGGTATTATTGTGTTTGGCAAATTTTCATGCGGTACTTATGGAATTGTAGTCTTTAATTTTCATATTGTGGTATTTTCAGACATGGGGAATCTTTTTTTCATTGGCTCGGCGATTTAATTTTTGGCATGGTTTTGTTGAATTCGCCGATTTTTCTTCTCGGTGTTACGGTGTTCCGTCCCTTACCAAACCATATGTATTTTGAAACTGATTTTAAAGTGTTTAAAATGTATTTTCAGTATTTGAATACTATTTTCCTGTATTTTAATCCTATTTGACAAAAAAATTTAAATTTTCGCCCCTGTTTGGAATATATCTTAAGTGTAGTTAAATTATATTTCATCAAAAGGAAAACCTCTCTCATCAATTTACAATGTATTTTGTTTAATAAATATGATTAAAATAGGGTATTTCAAATGTATTTTGGGCATAGAACCACTAACACTGTTACAAACAGAGTTCAAATAGACTATTTGAAATATGTTTTAAGGGCTTAAATGCGACTGTTTTTTAAATACTTTTAAATAGGGTGCTTTAACACTGTTTTGAGTTGCATCTACAATGTATTTTGAGGCGCATCCACTCACAAAGTTACAAACATAATTCAAATAGACTATTTAAAATATGTTTTGAGAGCCTAAATGCTGACCGTATCTTAAATACTTTTAAATAGGGTACTTTAACACTGTTTTGAGTTGTATCGAAAATGTATTTTGAGACGCATCCACTCACAAAGTTACAAACAGAGTTCAAATAGACTATTTGAAATATGTTTTAAGTCCTTAACTACTGACCGCATTTCAAATACTTTTAAATAGGGTACTTAAACACTGTTTTGAGGTCTATTTGAATTGTATTTTGGGCACACAACACTCTGACTATAAAAACAGATTGTATACATAAAATATTTAAAGTCTGCTGAAAGACATCAAATGCTGACCTTATTTTAAATACTTTAAAATAGGGTACTTATTACTTAAAATTATTGAGGTGCAATATTGTAATGTATTTTGGGATACTTATACTCAGACTATAAAAGTAACAATTGCACAAAGTTAATTTTTAAGCCTTCATCATGTCACGAACTCATAAATGACTCAAAACAAGCTGTCATATTGTGGACCGGATTCTTCTCTCAATAAAGCTCGAGGCGGAGCCAAAAATTAAATCTCCCAGCAAATCAAAAAGAAATTGAAAAAAGAGAAGAAAATTAGGAATAGATTTTAGCTTTGACTGACAACACGTAACTGTGACAGTGTGCCGGTAAAGGATCAATCCGTTCCTCAATGTTCATTACCTGCAAGCTCTCTGCGAAAATCTCCGCCTAGATTTTAGCCGTGATTCAATTAATGCAGCTACGGGACATTCCATAAGTTTTTTTAAAAGAAAATTCTTAAAATCACATTTTAATTTTCATGAAGAAATTTTTCGCAAACAGCCGAAGCCGCGGGCCGAGAACCGGATGCACGCGGTCAATTGAGATTTGTCTAAAATAAGTCCTTGAAATTTCATAATAATTAAAACAAACCATCCAAGCTAAGATCTCACCTCGTATATATTGCACTAAGAAACAACGCTCAGATCTGAATAAACTCCGACATATGGTTATCTTTCTCTCATAGACTATTCCCCACATGCATGGCATATTATTTTTGAGATGTCACGCGCGACTGAAATCACGACTTCGCGCCGCGGTGATGTGACAAATGCACGTGATAAGCAAACCGTCCTTTGTCCTTTGCTCATTTCAAATTATTGAACCGGGCGGTTGCTGTGAGCTTAAATGCGCTTGATTTTACTGTTTGTTACGATCTTACAAAAGTACACTCCAACTCTGCGGATTGTCGGAACACGTAGATGTTGCTTTTATCACGAATCAAAAATGGTTATGACTCCTCAGCGACTGTTATGTACTTTGGAAGGTTCTGGTTCAGGAGAAGAGTCCAAGAGTCTAATTGTAAGTATTAAATATACAATGTTACTAAGACGCTTAGATATACGCCATATGAGAAACAAATGAAGGGTAGTAAACATTTATATAGTCGCGCCCGTACGGCAATTTTACTTTTTACAGGGTTCCTTGCAGAGACTCGCTGTTTTGTATAAATGATCTCAGTCACTTGATGTCACGTCACCGGCCTCTTTCATTCTCGCGTAAATTTATTCGTATGCTGTTCTTTATCAGCCACTAATTAATGTTCAGGCGTAGCCTGCATTAAGCTTCTGATGATATTTGAGTAAAGCCGTGAATATAATAAACAATGTAAGTTACATGCATGTAGATAAAATATTTACCGGTAACGTCAGTAACGTTATACCCTTTTGAAGCCAAAGGTTGATAGCCTGTGTACATAACCCCCCACCCCTCCCCTCCGAGTTTTATTGAGGGAAGGGGTCTGTACACAGGCTAAAGATTGATTTGAGCATTTCTGAAAAATTCCATAAGAATTTCCCGAGAATTCTTAGGGAAATCAACGTAAAGTAATCGGCTAAGAGATAATTCTCTTGAAGTCCTAGCCTAGGACTGTGTGGAGAAATTTCGCCGAGGTAAATCTTGCTTTTTCAGGGTAATTTTCGACGGTTTTGTATTCATTTTATTTCATGAATTTAAATGGTATTTCCATCCTGTTTTTGTACTATTTTTATGCTCTTTCGACCGATTTTTATACTGTTTTCAGACAACTCTAAGGCTATGTTCTTACAATTTTATCCTGTTTTTGCATTTTTGCATCCTATTTTTGATGTATTTAATTCATAATATATGTGTGCTATTGCTTTTCTTCTTCTGTGGTATTTTAATACTGTTTTCAAAGTATTTTCATTGTATTTGCAAATACGAGTATTTTACTAAATTTCGAAACCGATTAAACAGCTATTAAAATATATTTTGAAGCATAACATTTTAATAGCGTTTTAAACAGGTTAAAACACCTTTAAAATCAGTCGAAAAATATATCAAAAATATATTTTTGTACCTATTTTAAACCTGTTTTTTTCAAAATACGTTTAAAATTGCCATTAAAAATAGTTTTAAAATAGTATAGTAAATTAAAATATGTTTTTGAAACTGTTTTTATCCTGTTTTTATTCCGATTTATAAGGTATTTAAAAACTGTTTTTGACCTGTTTTGAGCCTTGCAAAAGCCCTGGAATTTTTTATATATTTTAAAAGCATTTTAAAATACTTTAAAAATTCTTTTTTAATAGCGTTTTAAACAGGTTAAAACACCTTTAAAAGCAGTCGAAAAATACATTAAAAATACACTTTTTACCCTATTTAAAACCTATTTCACAAAACAGGTTAAAAACAGTTTTCAAAAATAGCTTAAAAATACATTCAAAACAGTGTTGGATTTGGTAAGGGGTATACCCCTAGTCGCTCTTTAATCTTATTTTTTTGGGCATGCGTATACTTCTGCTACAAGACCGGCTTTAATAGCGTGATATTGTGCCCAGTTGCGGTTTTAGAAAGGTTTACCAAACAATATTTCCATGATAATTTGTTATGCGTTTGAACCCACCAAAAGAAACAATTAGTAAGGCATTTATATTAACGGATGCTGAAATCCTATGGTGCAGCCACAGCACCTGCACATTGTACCATTTATAATTATAGTTCTTATAACTATTATTTTATTCTTAATATTATTACTATTTGAAAAGGTTATTTTAGCTTTAATCCAATCTTAACTTTTTGTAGTTTTGAAAGTAAGAACAGTGTTGGTGTTGATGTGGTCATAGCAGCCAAGGCATCTTTAAGTAGCAAACCGAATTTATATACTTAACAATGTTTTTATCAGGAAGTATTACCAATAACGAAAGCTGTTGCAAATTATGATGATTATCCCCTTAAGTTCTAGAAAGCTAAAAGTAAACTTACCGAGTTTAACTTGCACCAAAAAGAAACAATATGTTTATAAGGATTATTGCTGCAATTGTCTCCTGATTCTGTTTTCAAATATGATTCTGTCACGTGTTACTGAAGTGGTACTGCAACTCCCTGCTGCTACTAAGTCGATTAACTAGGGAAACAAAAAAACAACTGCAACAACCGTCGCTCTGAATCTGAAACTGAATCAGCCACCGAGATTGTCGAAAAGTGAGTTGGCAATGGCTGGTTACTAGGGTGGCCTGAGCGACTGAGCTACTAAATTCTGGAAAACAGTTTCGTGTCTTGAATGAAAGCACAATGGAAAATTGAATCAGATTACGTGTACTGTCCTGTTGTTTGAAAATTACTTCACCACGCATTTCATGACTGCCTGCCACAGAATTTTGATTGATTTGGTCAGTCAATAAAAGTTTTATACTAATGTGAGTTTACCGCTTGTGGCAAAATGAATGGTTGTTTTGGTAACAGTGCTTATACAGATGAAGTGAAGTTAATATCAGTTTAAAGCTTGTTCCCGATTTTTCCAGATCAAACCATTATGGCACAGAGTGGAAACGGAGCAGCATTTGAGAGTGATGTTACATCACTTGGTACCGGACAAGAGCTGAATTTTGATGATGACACACTAAAACGTAAAGATTCTTACAACTGTTAATACTGTATCACCAAAAAGCATTTAATATAGCAAACTAAGGGGAAATGAAATAAAATATACAAAAAAGACAAAAAACCGTCATTTGAAACAGGCATTCAACATACGGAAGTGGTTAAAGAGTCAAAGTCGTTAAACAGTATCTCTACTGGAGGTGGTTTTTTAACTATTTATCTAGATTAGGCTTTTCGTAGAATTTGTGGTCGAGCCACTTGTGGCAAAATGAATGGCTGTTTTGGTACTAATGCTTTATATACAAGTGAAGATAATGTCAATTTACAGCTTTATACTGATTTTTCCAGATCAAACCATTATGGCACAGAGTGGAAACTTAGCAGCAAGTGAGAGTGATGTTACATTACATGGTACCGGACAAGAGCTGAAATTTGATGATGACCCACTGAAAGGTAAAGATCTTACAAATGTTAATAGTGTATCACCAAAAGACCTTTAACATATTAGAAATTTAAGGAGAAATGAGATAAAAGATACAGAAAGGAAAAGAAAACGTCATTTGATAACAGTCAACATTTGATACATGAAGACTGAACGTTGTTACAAATTATCTCCACTGAAGGTGTTTTTTATTTTTTATCTAGTGATAAAACGTTTTCTAAAATTTGTGGTCGATGAATTCGTTTTCCTTGCGGATTCACCATTACATATTGCTCTGCATATGTCTCGGGGAGGGGAGAGTATAGTTGAGTGTTTCATTTTATTGCCTTACTTGAGACATTTTGCGGTATTATTGTGTTTGGCAAATTTTCATGAGGTCCATATGTAATTGTGGTCTTGAATTGTGATACTGTGGTATTTCTAAACATGCGGAATTTTTTGTGATTGGCTCGGCGATTTTTAGCATGGTTGTGTCAATTTCTTAATTTTTCATTGCGCTGTTACGGTGTTCCGTATACCCCTAGCCGCTCTTTAATCTTTTTTTCCGCATGCGTATACTTCTCCAACAAGACCGGCTTTGATAGTGTGATATTGTGCCCAGTTGCGGTTTTAGAAAGGTTTACCAAACAATATTTCCATGATAATTTGTTATGCGCTTGAACCCATCAACAGAAATAATTAGCAAGGCATTTATAACAACGGATGTCGAAGTCCTATGGTGCAGCCACGGCACCTTCACATTGTATAGTACCATTTATTATTATAATTCTTATAACTATTATATTATTATTATTATTATTGTTATTATTATTATTTGAAAGGGTTATTTTAGTGTTAATTCAATCTTAAGTTTATTTAGTTTTTAAAGTAAAAAAAGTGTTGTTGTTGATGTGTTTATAACAGCCAATCATCTTTAAGTAGCAAGTCAAGTCAGTCAATAAAAGTTTTATAACGATGTGAGTTTACCACTTGTGTCAAAATGAATGGTTGTTTTGGTAACAGTGCTTATACAAGTGAAGTTAATATTAATTTAAAGCTTTTCGCCGATTTTTCAAGATCAAACCATTATGGCACAGAGTGGAAACGGAGCAGCATGTGAGAGTGATGTTACATCACTTGGTACCGGACAAAAGCTGAATTTTGATGATGACACACTGAACGGTAAAGATTCTTACAACTGTTAATAGTGTATCACCAAAAGGCCTTTAATATAGCAAACTAAAGGGAAAATGAAATAAAATATACAAAAAAGACAAAAAACCGTCCTTTGAAAACATTCAACATACGGAAGTGGTTAAAGAGTCAAAGTCGTTAAACAGTATCTCTACTGGAGGTGGTTTTTTTACCACTTGTGGCAAAATGAATGGCTGTTTTGGTACTAATGCTTTATATACAAGTGAAGATAATGTCGATTTACAGCTTTATACTGATTTTTCCAGATCAAACCATTATGGCACAGAGTGGAAACGGAGCAGCAAGTGAGAGTGATGTTACATCACTTGGTACCGGACAAGAGCTTAACTTTGACGATGACACACTGAAAGGTAAAGATTCTGACAACTGTTGATAGTGTATCACCAAAAGGCCTTTAACATATTAGAAATTTAAGGAGAAATGAGATAAAAGATACAGAAAGGGAAAAAAACCGTCATCTGATAACATTCAACATACATAAAGACTGAAAGTCGCTTACGGAAAAAGGTGGACGAATTACGAATCCTTCTAAAGCTATGTCGTTTCGACGTATTCGGAGTAACAGAAACGCACTTAAACAGCGAAATCATTGACGGAGAAATAGATATTGAAGATTACAATCTGATCCGAAGAGACAGACCAGGCAGACAAGGCGGGGGCTGTGTGATATATTATCGCAAGTCGCTGAAAGCAATCCATCGACCGGACTTGGAAGATGAACAAGTGGAAGGGATATGTATGCAAGTAAAGGCTGACTCAAGAGACATCCTGGTAGGAACTATATACCGGCCACCAAACCAAAACAATGAATTCTTCACAGCGTTTCCAAAATTAATGGAAAATATCTGGACAAAATTCTTAAATATAGTCCTTCTTGGGGACTTTAATACCAATCTATTACAGGACGAACGCGGCGACACGTCGTACGAAGGAAACAAGATGAAAGGGATACTCGAACAGTATAATATGAAGAACGTGGTAAAAGGACCAACAAGAATTACTAACCATTCTAAAACGTTGATTGACCTCATTGTCACGAACAGAAAAGATCTGGTCAAACAAAAGGGCACATGTCCCCTGGGTATCTCAGATCACGACATGATTTATGCAACCTTATCAGCCAGTATCCCGAGAGACCAGCCTAAAATAATTACCATCAGGAACTTCAACAAATTCAACGAGAGGAACTTTCAAAGTGACATTGCCCGTGTGCCTTTTCAAGTATGCGAAGTTTTTGATGATCCGACTGATGTTTATTACGCATGGAACCTGCTCTTCATAGAATTGTGCAACGAACACGCGCCACTTAAACAAATTAAAGTACGCAGTAACAGCCTGCCTTGGATAACAAAGGAAGTTAGAATAACCATGAATCAAAGATATGAGACTCTGAAAACGGCGCGTCAATCAAATGATCCACTGCTATGGGATGACTATAAAAGACTTAGAAATAAAGTCTCAACAATGACGAAAAAAGCAAAAGCCGATTATTACTCCAATCTATTCGATGAAGTAAAATCCGCTGCTGCTTACTGGAAACTACTGAAAAAGACATCAGGAACAACAAAAGTAAACAGACAAGCCCACCAATTAAAGAAGGACGATGGAACCCTTACAACAGATGACACTGAAAAGGCAACCATGTTGAACGATTATTTCTGCACAATTGCTGAAAAATTGATTGGCCCCGCCGATGAAATTCAGCCATTACACGCCCATAGCCGTGAGAATGTGGACATGCCGATTATGACCAGCATCACGATCAGTCAGAAGGAAATCGAGGAAAAGATCTGTAAGTTAAAAGTGAAGAAAGCCACGGGGCCAGATGGCGTATCTGCGCGTCTTTTAAAGTATGCAGGTATGGCTATTGCCCCATCTCTCACGAGCGTGTTTAAACAGAGTGTTGAAGCCTGCAAGCCACCAGACCAGTGGAAAATAGCTAGAGTCAGTGCAGCGTTCAAAAAAGGACGAGAGGAAGACAGAACATGTTACAGACCACTGTCTATGCTCAGTATACCAAGTAAATTAATGGAATCCTGCATCGCAAGTAATATCACTGATCACGTGGTTACGCAAAATTTACTCGATAACAGACAATGGGCTTATAGAAAGGGAAAGTCAACAGAACAGTTATTAATACACCTAACTGAGAAGTGGAGAGAAGCAGTAGAAAGAAAGCTTTTTGTGGGAATACTGTTTGTGGATTTCACCAAAGCTTTCGACACAGTGTCGCACAATATATTGCTACAAAAGCTGAACGACCTTGGAATCAGAGGAGATGTCTGGCTGTGGTTAAAGAACTACCTTACAGAACGAAGACAATTCGTCAGAATCAACGGATCCGACTCCGATACACACATTATAGCTCACGGAGTGCCTCAAGGGTCGGTCCTCGGACCCACGTTATTCTCCCTCTTCACAAACGACCTCCCAAAATCACTACGCTCTGCGGAAACTTACCTGTATGCAGACGACACAACAATATACTGTATTGCAGAAACGATGGATTTGCTAACAAACTCATTAAACAATGTTCTAGCTGAACTCCAGGAATGGTGCGACAGAAATTCGATGGTACCACACCCAGAGAAATGCAAAGCAATGATCATGCAGCGCAAATCAACATTTACTGGCCCTATCCAAGCTCTGCGCCTTGGCAACAACATCATAAAGTGGACAACCTCAGAAAGACTCCTCGGAGTACAAGTTGATAACAAGTTGTCGTGGTCAGATCATGCTGCAAATGTAGCGAAGTCCTTCGCATCCAAGTTAAGTCTACTCCGACGCATGCGATTCCTCCCTCAGAAGCAATTAGAAGATTTCTACACAAAAGTGATACTGCCATCAGTTACATACGGTCTGACAGTGTGGGGATCGTGCAACAAGACACACCTAAAAACTTGGAGAAACTCCATGCAAGGGCTGGACGGATTGTAAATGGGCTGCCATGGGACACAAGCGCTGAAGATGTCTTAATGCGAACTGGATGGGATAGTTTGGAAACAATGTACAAACTGCGACTAACGGAGTTTGTCTTCAAATGTTTAAAAGGTTACACCGTCACGGAATTTAAAAATTTGTTTTTACAGAGGAATTCAGGCTGCAGAAGAAATGAGAACATCATTCTTCCAAGACCAGAAACAAATTTTATCAGGAACTCCATACGCTTTAGAGGAGCAATCGCATGGAACACTTTAACGAACAAGGAAACAGGGGCCAAAACCTTGAAAGAATTTAAACGCTGTCTCGTAAAATTTGATACCGATAAAATGCATTTCGAACCAATCTTAGCTACTACCAAAAATAGAGATATCGGTTACGAATACTTTTAACAGTTTTAATTTTTAATTGTACATTTTCACGACCTATTTCAAACATTTTTAACAGTTTTTAGTTTTTAATCGTACTTCTTATTTTTTTTGTAATTGTTAGTATGCACGACCCCACCAGCAATGCTGATCTTTTTATCGTACTAAAATAAAGTTCTTATCTTTATCTTTATCTTTAAACATTATCTCCGCTGAAGGTGTGTAACGAGACGAAGACGGAAATGAACATGCTAAAACGTTGCACACCATAGTCCGCATTGTACTCTTATCTCTTGTACCTACAATTATAATTCAACAATTTATTTTTTTTTATACCATAGCAAGTTTCTTTCTAAAGGGGTATTCCGGATTTCAAGAGACGTGGATGACCGAATGGGGGCAAAAAACAAAACCCCAAAAATTCCTTTGACAAAAAATTAACTCCGATAAAAATCCTGTACAGAACTACGCACCACCAAGATTATTCAGTTAAAATTAAGCCAACTAAGAAAATACTTGGCAAATTTTTCCTACCCCAAAAGAATCCCGGAATTTAAAATTTTAGACCCAAAAAATCCTTCGATCATCGCCGTCACTTGAAATCCGGAGAACCTCCACTGGAGTTTCCTTCCACCCCAAATTTCTTAATCGAAAGTTTTGCTTATGACGTACTTCATAACCGCAAAACAGATTGTCAAATACGAAGCTGAGTAGAAGAGATCTACAAGTAAAAAGGAAACAACCACGAATGGGAAAAGAACCAAGTATCTTCTATTTTTTGGGAACCGAAATACACTCAACCCGAAAACGAAGAACTCTCACCTCCGGTGAAAGGGCCTCAGTCAACTAAAATGGGTCAGTTAATTTGAAGTGTGACTATCCCCTTTAAGCATTTGCGTTGCCTCTGGGCTCTTTTGCCCACTGCACTTTGGGGCATTTGAAATCAAACGTCTGTCTCGGGGAGGGGAGAGTACAGTAGAGGTTTACATTTTTAGCGCCTTACATTGAGAAAGTTTGCGGAATTATTGTGTTTGGCAAATTTTCATATGGTATTTTAATTATGTACTTGTGGTCTTGAATTCTGATATTGTGGTATTTCTAAACATACGGAATTTTTTTGTGATTGGCAGCCGATTTTTAGCATGCTTGTATCGAATTTCTCGATTTTTCTTTGCTCTCTTACGGTGTTCCGTATACCCCAAGCCGCTCTTCAATCTTTTTTTTTCTGCGCATGCGTATACTTCTGCAAGACCGGCTTTAACAGCGTGATATTGTGCCCAGTTGCGGTTTTAGAAAGGTTTACCAAACAATATTTCCATGATAATTTGTTATGCACTTGAACCCATCAACAGAAACAATTATTAACTAAAGGCATTTATATTAACGGATGCTGCAATCCTATGGTGCAGCCACAGCACCTTCACATTGTACCATTTATTATTTTAATTATTGTAACTATTATATTATTATTATTATTATTACTATTTGAAAAGGTTATTTTAGTCTTAATCCAATCTTAAGTGTTTGTAGTTTTGAAAGTAAAAAAGTGTTGTTGTTGATGTAGTCATAGCAGCCAAACATCTTTAAGTAGCAAACCGAATTTATATACTTAACAGTGTTTTTATCACGAATTTTTATCAACAAAGTATTACCAATAACGAAAGCTGTTGCAAATTATGACGATTATCTCGTTATGTTCTGTAAAGCTAAAAGTAAACTTTACCGACTTTCACTTGGACCAAAGAGCAACAATATGTTTATAAGGATTACTGCTGCAATTGACTCCTGATTCTGTTTTCAAATATGATTCTGTCAGCTGTTAGTGAAGTGGCACTGTAACTCCCTGCTGCTACTAAGTCGATTGACCAGGGTAACAAAAAAACTGCAAAAAACCGTTGCTGTGAATCTGAAACTGAATCAGCCACCGAGATTGTCGAAAAGTGAGTTGGCCGTGGTTGGTTAATAGGGTCGCCTGAGCGACTGGGCTAGTGAATTGTTGAAAGCAGTTTCATTTCTTGATTGAAAGCACAATGGAAAACTGAATCAGAAAACGTGTACTGTCCTGTTGTTTGAAAATTACTTCACCACGCATTTCATGACTGCCTGCTACATAATTTCGATTGATTTGTTTAGTCAATAAAAGTTTTATACTAATGAGAGTTTACCACTTGTGGCAAAATGAATGGTTGTTTTGGTAACAGTGCTTATACAAGTGAAGATAATATTAATTTAAAGCTTTTTCCCATTTTTCCAGATCAAACCATTATGGCACAGAGTGGAGACGGAGCAGCATGTGAGAGTGATGTTACATCACTTGGTACCGGACAAGAGCTGAACTTTGATGATGACACACTGAAAGGTAAAGATTCTTACAACTGTTAATACTGTATCCCCAACAAGACTTTAACATAGCAAAATAAGGAGGGATGAAATAAAAGAAAAAAAAATCCGTCATTTAAAAACACTCAACATATCAAAGTGGTTAGAGAGTCAAAGTCGAAGGTGGCTTTTCAACTTTTTATCTATATTAGGCTTTTTGTAGAATTTGTGGCCGACGAATGCTGAATTTTCTCCCAGCAGGTATGATTTCTATTTTCTTGCCAACCCGAAAGATGCACACTACCGCATAACGCCTTTAATAATAGTGTAAGTTCCGTCTAGCGCTACAAATTTAATGCTTTTCTAGCTTTTTTGGCGCTTTTAACTTTAGAAAATGAGCATAACTGACGACCAAATTTGCCACTATTCTGTGACCATTGTCATGGTCAACGCCATTTATTAGTGAACAAGTGACACCATTTGCCTAAACTGGGAGTAAATGACCCCTGTCATGATCACTTTTTTTGTTTTAATATGCAGCAAACAGACGAAGACGGAAATTAACATATTAAAAAGTTGCACACGATAGTCCGTATTGTACTCTTATCTTTTGTACTCACAATTATAATTCACTATTTTATTTTTTTTACACCATGGCAAGTTTCGTTCCCAAAGGAGTATTCCGGATTTTAAGAGACGTGGATGAACTAATTGGAGCAAAAATCAAAACCCACAAAAGTTCCCTGAACCAAAAATTAACCCCCAAAAAATCCTTTACAGAACTACACACCGACAAAATTATTCAGTTAAAATCAAGCCAACTAGGAAAATACTTGCCACATTTTTCCTACCCCAAAAGAATCCCAAAATTGAACATTTTAAGCCCAAAAAATCCTTCTACAATCGCCGTCACTTGAAATCTGGACTACCTCAACTGGAGTTTCGTTCCACCCCAAATTTCTTAATCAAAAGTTTGCTTATGGCGTACTTCATAACCGCAAAACAGATTGTCGAAGCTGAATCGGAGAGACCTACAAGTAAAAAGGAAAGAACCACGAATGGAAAAAACAAACAAGTACCCTGTATTTTTTGGAAACCGAAATACACTCAACTCGAAAACGAAGAACCCTCAACGCCGATGAAAGGGCCTGCAATCAACTAAAATGGGTCAGTTAATTTGAAGCGTGACCATCCCCTTTGGGTATTTGCGTTGCCTCGACGTACTCTTACCCATTGTTGGGTATTTGGAATCAAATGTTTTGGCTCGGGGAGGGGAGAGTATAGTAGAGGTATACATTTTTAGCGCCTTACATTGAGAAAGTTTGCGGTATTGTGGTGTTTGGCAAATTTTCATGCGGTACTTATGTAATTGTGGCCTTGAATTCTGATATTGTGGTATTTCTAAACATGCCGAAGTTTTTGTGATTGGCTCGGGGATTTTTAGTATTGTTGTGTCGAATTTCTCGATTTCTCTTTGCAGTGTTACGGTGTTCCGTATACCCCTGGCCGCTCTTCAATGTTTTTTTTTTTTTTTTTTTTGCGCATGCGTATACTTCTGCCAAAAGACCAGCTTTGATAGTGTGATGTGACCAGTTGCGGTTTTAGAAAGGTTTACCAAACAATATTCCCATGATAATTTGTTATGCGTTTGGACCCATCAACAGAAATAATTAGCAAGGCATTTATAATAACGGATGCTGAAATCCTATGGTGCAACCACAGCACCTTCACATTTTACCATTTATTATTATAATTATTATAACTATTATATTATTATTATTATTACTATTTGAAAAGGTTATTTTAGTGTTAATCCAATCTCAAGTTTTTGTAGTTTTGAAAGTAAAAAAAGTGTTGTTGTTGATGTGGTCATAGCAGCCAAACATCTTTAAGTAGCAAACCGAATTTATATACTTAACAGTGTTTTTATCACGAGTTTTTATCAACAAAGTATTACCAATGACGAAAGCCGTTGCAAATTATGAAGATTATCCCGTTACGTTCTATAAAACTAAAAGTAAACTTTACCGAATTTCACTAGCACCAAAAAAAAATATATGTTTATAAGGATTATTGCTGCAATTAACTCCTGATTCTGTTTCCAAATATGGTTCTGTCACGTCTTACTGAAGTGGTACTGTAACTCCCTGCTGCTACTAAGTCGATTGACTAGGGTAACAAAAAAGAACTACAAAAAACGTCTCTCTAAATCTGAAACTGAATCAGCCACCGAGATTGTCGGAAAGTGAGTTGGCAATGGTTGGTTACTAGGGTGTTTAGCTACTGAATTCTGGAAAGCAGTTTCATGTCTTGACTGAAAGCATAACGGAAAACTGAATCAGATTACGTTACTGTCCTGTTGTTTGAAAATTACTTCACCGCTCATTTCATGACAGCCTGCCACAGAATTTTGATTGATTTGTTCAGTCAACAAAAGTTTTATACTAATGTGAGTTTACCACTTGTCGCAAAATGAATGGTTGTTTTGGTAACAGTGCTTATACAAGTGAAGTTAATATTAATTTAAAGCTTTTTACCGATTTTTCCAGATCAAACCATTATGGCACAGAGTGGAAACGGAGCAGCATGTGAGAGTGATGTTACATCACTTGGTACCGGACAAGAGCTGAACTTTGATGATGACACACTGAAAGGTAAAGATTCTTACAACTGTTGATAGTGTATCACTAAAAGGCCTTTAACATACTAAACTAAGCACAAGTAAAATAAAATATACAGAAAAGACAAAAAACCGTCATTTGAAAACATTCAACATACGGAAGTGGTTAAAGAGTCAAAGTCGTTAAACATAATCTCTACTGAAGGTGGTTTTTTAACCTTTCATCTGGATTAGGCTTTTCCTAGAATTTGTGGTGGAGTTTACCACTTGTGACAAAATAAATGGATGTTTTGGTACTAGTGCTTTATATACAAGTAAAGATAATGTCAGTTTACAGCTTTATACCGATTTTTCCAGATCAAACCATTATGGCACAGAGTGGAAACGGAGCAGCAAGTGAGAGTGATGTTACATCACATGGTACCGGACAAGAGCTGAACTTTGATGATGACACACTGAAAGGTAAAGATTCTTACAACTGTTAATAGTGTATCACCAATCAGCCTTTAACATAGAAATTTAAGGAGAAATGAAATAAAAGATATAGAAAGGAAAAAACCGTCATTTGATAACATTCAACACACATAAAGACTGGAAGTCGTTAAACATTATCTCCACTGAAGGTGTTTTTTACTTTTTGTCTAGATTAAACTTTTTCTAAAATTTGTGGTGGACGAATTCCTTTATCTTGTGGATTCACCGTTACATATAGCCCTGCTTTAGCTCCCGCCAAGTATGATTCCTATTTTCCCGCCAACCCGAAAGATGCACACGCACCTCATAATGGTTTATTAGTGTGAGCTACAAATTTAATACATTTTTAGCATTTTTAACATCAGAAAGTGAGGAACGGAACGACCAAATTTGCACCTATTTCACAAGTCTGTGAGCAATGTCATGATCTAGTACAAACATTAACCTTAAAGGACTGCAAAGGACCGCAAACGAATATGCCGGAGAACGTAGGATCCATAACGACCTGATCAGCAAAAATGAAAAGTGAAAAGTAGACATATTAAATTCTGCAAGCAGAATACTGCAATGCTGACCGTACTACGTGAAAATTAACTCTGCAAGACATCAACACGACACCGAAAGAACTCAAAACAGAGCGAGATTGTAGCCATAGTCATGATCAACGCCATTTGTGAGTTAACAAGTGACACCATTTGCCTAACCGGGGAATAATTATCCCCGTGGTATTTTTCGTTTTAATCTGTAGCAAAGAGAAGAAGACGGACTCCCGGATGAACACACAAAAAAGTTGCACACGATAGTCCGTATTATACTCTTATCTTTTGTACTCACAATTATAACTCGCCATTTTATTTTTTATACCATAGCAAGTTTCGTTCCCAAGGGTTATTACGAATTTTAACAGACGTGGATGACCAAATGAATGCAAAAATCAAAAACCCAAAATTCCCTGGACCAAAAATTAACCCCCAAAAATCCTATACAGAACTATACACCGACAAAGTTCTTTAGTTTAAGTCAAGCCAACTAAGAAAATACCTGTCAAATTTTCCTACCCCAAAAGAATTCCGGAATCGAAAATTTCAAACCCAACAAATCCTTCGATCATCGCCGTCACTTGAAATCGGCAGTACCTCCACTGGGGTTTCGTTCCACCCCAAGTTTCTTTATCGAAAGTTATGCTTATGACGTACTTCATAACTGTAAAACAGATTGTCGAAATCAAAGCTGAATCGGAGAGACCTACAAGTAAAAGGGAAACAACCACGAATGGAGAAAGAACCAAGTATTTTCTATTTTTTGGAAACCGAAATACACTCAACTGGAAAACGAAGCACCCTCAACCCTGGTGAAAGGGCCTGCAATCAACTGCAACTGGTCAGTTAATTTGAAGCGTGACCATCCCCTTTGGGTATTTTCGCTGCCTCTGGATACTCTTACCCACAATGGGGTATTTGGAATCAATGTTTGCCTCGGGGAGGGGAGAGTATGGTAGTGTCTGACATTTTTAGCACCTAACAATGAGAAATTTTTTGGCATCGTGGTGTTTGGCAAATTTTCATGCGGTACTTCTGTAATTGTGGTCTCGAATTCGATATTGTGGTACTTCTAAACATGTAGAATTTTTCTGTTATTGGCTCGGCGATTTTTAACATGGTTTAAGTTGTCGAATTTGTCGATTTTTCTTCGCTGTGTTACGGAATTGGGCATACCCCTAGCCGCTTCAATTTTAATTTTTTTAGCATGCACATACTTCTACTATAAGACCGCCTTCGATAGTGTGATATCGTGCCCAGTTGTTGTAGTTGAAAGGTTTTCTCTTTAGTGCCAAACAATATTCCCATGGTACTTTGTTATGTGGCTGAAGGCCCTCGTTGAACCCATCAACTGAAACATTTAGAAAGGCTGCATTTATATTAATGGCTGCCGAAATCCTATGGTGCAAGCACAGCACCCTCACATAGTACCATTTATTATTATTAATATTATGATTATGATGATGTTGATGATGATTGTGATGATTATTATTATTTGAAAAGGTTATTTTAGTGTTAATCCAATCTTAAGTTTTTGTAGTTTTGAAAGTAAAAAAAGTGTTGTTGTTGAAGTGGTCGTAGCAGCCAAACATCTTTAAGTAGCAAACCGAATTTATATAATTAACAATGTTTTTATCACGAATTTTTATCAACAAAGTATTACCAATAACAAAAGATGTTGCAAATTATGACGATTATCCCATTAAGTTCTATAAGGCTAAAAGTGAACTTTACCGAGTTTCACTTGCACCAAAAAGAAACAATATGTTTATAAGGGTCATTCTAATGATAGCACAATTTGCTGCAATTGACACCTGATTCTGTTTTCAAATATGGTTTTTTCACATGTTACTGAAGTTGCACTGTGAGACCTTGTTTACATGGAGAGGGGGAACCCGGTCTAGTGGGGTAGGTTTCCTTTGTTTTGTGTCCCCCAGAGCGTGAAAACAAAAGAAACCAACCCCACTAGATCGGGGTCCCCCACTCCATGTAAGCAGGCCCTAACTCCCTGGTGCTACTAAGTCGATTGACTACGTAGCAAAAAAAAAACTGAAAAAAACGTCGCTCTGAATCTGAAACTGACGGAATCAGCCACCGAGATTGTCGAAACGTGAGTTCACAATAATTGGTTACTAGGGTAGCCTGAGCGACTGGGCTACTGAATTCTGGAAAGCAGTTACTAACATGTCTTGATTAAAAGCGCAATGGAAAACTGAATCAGCTTACGTGTACTGTCCTGTTGTTTGAAAATTACTTCACCGCACATTTCATGAGTGCCTGCCACAGAATTTTGATGATTTCGTCCGTCAAAAAAAGTTTTAATGTGAGTTTAGCACTTGTGGCAAAATGGATGGTTCTTTTGGTAACAGTGCTTATACAAGTGAAGTTAAATAAAGAATAATACATGGTCGCGCGGAGATATGGAATTTATCTTCGAGTGTTCACATCGATATCGAACGAGTGAGATATCGAATGTGAGATACGAGAAGATAAATTCCATATCTCCAAGCGTCCATGTATTATTCTGTTTATTATATAAACAAGAATCAGCCATTCCATAAACCAAAACCATGCCATATAGTCGAGAACCCGACAAATGTAATTCATTGTTTAAAATACTCCAGTGTAAACTCGGAGCTCTACAAAGTACAGTAAAAAATAAATACAAATATTAAAATGTCCGGTATCTTGTTCAAAATATAATAGACAAGATAAATGGTTAAAATGTTCTCAAACTATCAAATATCAATAATTTCACATTTAAAAATATCGTATTTTTACGTGTGTTCAGATACCACATTTCTCGGTGGTAGAAATCCTTGTAAAACACTGCAGTTTATATAATAATATTAATTTAAAGCTTTTTACTGATTTTTCCAGATCAAACCATTATGGCACAGAGTGGAAACGGCGCAGCATGGGAGAGTGATGTTACATCACTTGGTACCGGACAACAGCTGAACTTTGATGATGACACACTAAAAGGTAAAGATTCTTACAACTGTTAATAGTGTATCACCAACAGGACTTTAACTTAGCAAAATAATGAGGAATGAAATAAAAGATACAGAAAAGGAAAAAAAAACCGTCATTTGATAACATTCAACATACGGAAGTGGTTAAAAAGTCAAAGTCGTTTAACGTTGTCTTAACTGAAGGTGGTTTTATCCTTTTATCTAGATAAGGCTTTTTCTAAAATTTGTGGTTGACGACTAATTACTTTATCTTGTGGATTCACCGTTATATACAGTGGTGCATTAGCTCTCGGCAAGTACAAGTACTATTTTCCCGTTAACCGAAGGATGAACAGGTACTGCATAACGCCTTAGTAGTGTTCTCTGGAGCTACAAATTTAATGCATTTCCAGCTTTTTAGCATTTTTAACTTCAGAAAGTGAGGAACTGAACGACCAAATTTGCCACTATATCACAAATCTGTGACCAATGTCATGGTCAACGCCATTTATGAATTAACAAGTGACACCATTTGCCAAACCGGGAAGAAATGATCTCTCTCATATATGTTGTTTAGTAATCTCTAGCAAAGAGACGAAGACGGAAATTAACACAAAAAAAGTTGCACACGGTTTTCCCGTATTGTACTCTTATCTTTTGTTTTCACAATTATAATTCACCATTTTATTTCTGTTTTCTTTATTTATTTTTTCTATCACTTTTCCCACCGAAAGGATCAGTTTATTGTTTTAATCGCCTCCTATAAAGGAAAAATTTCAAATAATCGCCTCCCAAAGCTCCACCCCCGCTCGTCCTTTGAGTTCTCGCTTCCTGGTCCTGTTTTTATCCCTCGTCCCGAATATCACTTCCAAAGATCTTCTAAATGCCGCATCCCGCCTGTTGCAGACCACCTACCCCCCCCCAGCCTTCTTTGTTTGAGGGAAGGGGGTCTGTTACAGGGTTTCCCAAGGCTTAGAGGTGAGTATGGAACAAGTGAGAACTGCGAAAGCTGGAGACCAGCGTGGAGAGCGCAGGCGGGGAGTGATGGGAAGGAATAAGAGAGAAAGCTTCATTTTTTCTCCCCTTCCCATCACAACTTTCGCCCCCTTTCCTTAACAATTAACTCAAATATCCCCCGAAAAGTGATCGCGAGCGACTGGGAACAATGCAGGGGAGGGGAGGGGAGGGGCTATACACCATGAGGTTTAATGACATTTCAACCTGCTTCATTTTTAGCAATAGCTGAGGTGTACAAAACCGAAGGCAATGAAGCGTACTTACAGGAAGATTACAGCAACGCCGTTTACTTTTATACTGAGGGAATTAAAGTAAACTGCAAGGACGAAGACCTAAAGGCGAAACTGTACAGCAACAGAGCTTATGCAAACCTTCGTTTAGGTAAGGCTACTTGTATTTTGAAAATAAAGAAATATTGCTTATTTTCTGATTGGTTAACCACTGATGTTGAATGTTTGCCAGTGTGATCACATGACTTGCTTTGGAATGGTCCGTCAGGGGTTTCCAGATTTCACTGATCTTATTTGCTTTGAGTTTGCTTTGCTGCGTTTGCTGTGAGTAATTTTTGTTTGTTTGCATTTTTAACATTCATAGGAAACTACATTTACTCCCTGGTAGATGGACAAAACGCCAGGGACATTCGACCATTGGCAATCAAACCAATAATAGCAGGTAATTTTAGAAGAATTTTTTTTAACTATTTAGTATCTAAGAAACAGAATGGATCATAATTATACTAGTAATGTTGGCAAGCATTCATTCTCTTGTGAAAAACACCAAAAGTTCAAACGGCTACAAAGTTCAAACGTTTAAATAATATGGAAGAAATTAAACTTTAGATTTGGAGTCCAGGGTGTAACAAAGTCATCATCAAATGTTTGTTTGCTCACGGGCTCTTTTTTATAGTACAAAAATGGCAATTACGGTTATTCGTAGGCTACTTGCGACATAGTTCTTCATTCTCTTGAACATAGGCACGTATGACGTGCATGAACTATCATGGATGCTTCAGTGTAACTGTACCACGAATGTACCCATTTAAGCCTAATTTTAGAGTGGCTTATTGTTTGAAATTGTCCGGAAATTGGGTGTTGTTGTACATGAAAATGATAAAAGTAGCAAAATGACAGCTTAAAACGCGAAAGTTGCGGAAAACTGAGTCTATCCTTATCGCTATAGAAAACTTATCCTGAAGGATTATATGCTTCTGGTTAATCACACTGCGACAGACATACAAAGATACTAATACACTATAAGAACTCCGACAAATGAGAAATTTTGAGAAATGGCAGGTAGGAAGGGAGCAAGACATAAAAAATGTTTTCAACATGCTTTATTTTTACGATTTTAGGGGCGAAAGCGTTTGAGAAGTTAAAACTGTTTGAGCTGGTGATCACTTGGTGTGATCAAGGATTAGCAGTATCCTTTTACTCTTTACATTCTTCCATTGCTGAAAAATGGTTTATTTTCGCAACTTGTTGTATACACTTCCGTTACGATTTGTCTACCATTTTTCTTGACTAACGGTTCAGTGCTTATTTGAGGGCGGTGCTTAGTTATCTAAACTTCTTCAGTACGAATTACAAAACAGTACGCGATATTTTTCTCTATTTCTTTGTTTGTTCAAAAGCGACCACAAAAGCACAGAAAAAGTGGAATTTCTAATAAAAGTTAGTTTTTAAAAAGTTTGTGTAGCAATAACAGTGTCAACAATATTAGTCTTGTTAGCGTTTCAATATTAACAAGAGAGGATTATCCCTCTTTATAACCATGTTGCAGGGAAAATGCTGCGTACAGCCAAACCTATATATAACTGTCAGCCTTGAGAAATGGGTGACCGCTATATATATATATATAGGTTTCCTTTAAATTCAACTGGATGTTGAGTTCGTTCAACGCTTGTAGGTCCCCCATTCGATTGCCATGAAAAGGTTAACTGATTCGACGATTTTGCTAGCATTCATTTTTCCGTCTACTTTGGAGCACACATCTTGAATTTTATCCTTTATTTGATCGTAATCCAATTTGTGGACCGTTATAAACAGGTAAAAAATATAATCGAATTGTGCATTTTGGGAGTCTAAAGGGTGACCGCATCCGTTATAGAGAGGAGACCGTTTTAAACAGATCAACTTACAGAACATATATGGCAATATATTCGGAGAGTTGTCCAGTAGCCGTAGTATACTGGGTGACCGCTATATACAGGGCTGCTATATGCAGGCTTGACCGTATTTTTTTTGTTTTTAACTTTAGGCTGCTCATAAGGGGTAACGCTCTTATAGTTATATTCAACCTATGGCAAGTATACTTTACTTCAACTTAATTTCGAAATTACTATTTACACCTTAACAATTTGGAAGATCGACGAAGAAAACACCACGTTGCTTGAACTAAGGAAAAAAGCGACGAGTAGAAGAGCCGTGGAAAACGAGGTATTTTGTTTTATTTTTATTAAATAGCATTTTAAATTGTTTTGATTAAGCGGTCGAAGTGACCTTTGATATTACTGATATTACACGGTTGATTCTAATAGAAGAGATTTAATAGCCGAACACCACCATTTGTTCCTTTTTGGCGGAGGTTAATTTAATTTACAGTGCCGAATGGTTGGTTCGTCTTTCTTGTATCGAACTAATTCAGATTCAACCGATGATGGAGCTTGAAAAAGTCACATATGAGATTTCAAGGGTTTGAGATATTGATTGAAGTTAATGTCTATTTTACAGAATTGCCAAATTAAAATAAATATTAGTTCATAACCACTAGAAAAAAAACACAGTGTCCGGAAAATAATTCCTTAAAGAAACTTTGGGCGCTTTCCATTCAAACAAAACGTCCACTTTGAATTTTAGGCAACTTCCAGTAGCAAATGGTACAGTATTTTTCAAAACTTCCAAAAAAGAGGGACAACCTCGCGAGGTATACCCAAATTTTCGAAAAATTTTTAACGGAAGATTTCTTTCCATTCATTTTTGCTCCCAGGATTTCCAGGTAGAATTTTTGGTTGAATGGTTCCCATTTCGGACTGATTCAACAGCTTCCGGTATTTCCAGAAACTTTTCCGGAAAATCTCTATACCATTTGCCGCTGTTTCCAAATTTTCGAAAGTTTTGGCTGAATGTAAAACGCCCTTTGATTCTCTGTACGATAAATTTTAAAGCCGCGAAAATAAATGGACTTTTGGCTTACTTCGTGAGCCGCCAAAGTCAAGGCGGATTGGTCAAATATCAGCTCTTGTAGATTTATCCGCTTAAGAAATAAAGTTCATTGGTAATACTTCTATACTTGAGTATATATACTCTAGAAACTTGCTGTCCGAGCTATATTATGAGCTAATTTATTTCAAAGCCACAATCTGGCTCAAGCGAGTAATAGCGGGAGTTTGTATTGCTGGGGATTTGGCTGTGTTAGCAGGGGTCGTCCGAAATATCGAGGTATCCGCAAGGGGAGAGTTGATTGCCACAAAAAATCTTGCGGGCTATTTTCTTCCTCACAAAGGGTATAACTTTACATTAAAAACATCTTCTATACCATAACTTGCTTCAAAAGAGGGTTTGTTTTACATTTTTTTCTAGGCATGCCCAGGAAGTAAAGGCAAACATGGAACACCCGAACAAACTTCCATAACAAATTGGTTGTACAGTAATTACCTTGGAGAAAAAGCCTTTAAACGCGGTGATTTTCAAATAGCCCGGGATTACTTCGAGATGACTTTGAATGAAGCCAGAGAGATCAGGAATAAAAACGCAGAAAGAGTTAGCCTTGGCAACCTTGGCCTCGCCTATCACCATCTGAGTGATTTCAAAAAAGCAATCGAGTTCTATCAGCTGGCTCTAAAAATCGCAAAAGATACTGGAAACAAAGATCAAGAAGGAACTAGATATAACAACCTTGGCAGTGCCTATCAGTCTCTCAGTGAGTTCAAAAAAGCAATCGAGTTTTATCAGCTGGCTCTAAAAATCGCAAAAGATACTGGAAACAAAGATCAAGAAGGAACTATATATAACAACCTTGGCCTTTCCTATAAGTCTCAGTGAGTTCAAAAAGCAATGAGTTTTATCAAAAATCGCAAAAGATATGGAAACAAAGATCAAGAAGGTTTAACAATCTTGGCTGGCTCTAAAAATCGCAAAAGTCTCTCAGTGAAACAAAAAATTGAGTTTTATCAGCTGGCTCTAAAAATCGCAAAAGATACTGGAAACAAAGATCAAGAAGGAACTATATAAAAAACCTTGGCGAGTTTATAAGTCTCTCAGTGAGTTCAAAAGCAATCGAGTTTTATCAGCTGGCTCTAAAAATCGCAAAAGATACTGGAAACAAAGATCAAGAAGGAACTATATATAACAACCTTGGCAGTGCCTATCAGTCTCTCAGTGAGTTCAAAAAAGCAATCGAGTTTTATCAGCTGGCTCTAAAAATCGCAAAAGATACTGGAAACAAAGATCAAGAAGGAACTATATATAACAACCTTGGCAGTGCCTATCAGTCTCTCAGTGAGTTCAAAAAAGCAATCGAGTTTTATCAGCTGGCTCTAAAAATCGCAAAAGATACTGGAAACAAAGATGAAGAAGGAACTATATATAACAACCTTGGCCTTGCCTATAAGTCTCTCAGTGAGTTCAAAAAAGCAGTCGAGTTTTATCAGCTGGCTCTAAAAATCGCAAAAGATACTGGAAACAAAGATGGAGAAGGAACTACATATAACAACCTTGGCAGTGCCTATCAGTCTCTCAGTGAGTTCAAAAAAGCAATCGAGTTTTATCAGCTGGCTCTAAAAATCGCAAAAGATACTGGAAACAAAGATCAAGAAGGAACTATATATAACAACCTTGGCAGTGCCTATCAGTCTCTCAGTGATTTCAAAAAAGCAATCGAGTTTTATCAGCTGGTTTTTATCAGCTGGCTCTAAAAATCGCAAAAGATACTGGAAACAAAGATCAAGAAGGAACTATATATAACAACCTTGGCAGTGCCTATAAGTCTCAGTGAGTTCAAAAAGTGAGTTGGCTCTAAAAAAAATCGAGTTTTATCAGCTATATATAAAATCGCAAAAGATACTCAGGAAACAAAGATCAAGAAGGAACTATATATAACAACCTTGGCAGTGCCTATAAGTCTCTCAGTGAGTTCAAAAAAAGCAATCGAGTTTTATCAGCTGGCTCTAAAAATCGCAAAAGATACTGGAAACAAAGATGGAGAAGGAACTATATATAACAACCTTGGCGGTGCCTATCACTAGTCTCTCAGTGAGTTCAAAAAAAAGCAATCGAGTTTTATCAGCTGGCTCTAAAAATCGCAAAAAGATACTGGAAACAAAGATGGAGAAGGAACTATATATAACAACCTTGGCAGTGCCTATGAGTCTCTCAGTGAGTTCAAAAAAGCAATCGAGTTTTATCAGCTGGCTCTAAAAATCGCAAAAGATACTGGAAACAAAGATCAAGAAGGAACTATATATAACAACCTTGGCAGTGCCTATGAGTCTCTCAGTGAGTTCAAAAAAGCAATCGAGTTTTATCAGCTGGCTCTAAAAATCGCAAAAGATACTGGAAACAAAGATCAAGAAGGAACTATATATAACAACCTTGGCACTGCCTATAAGTCTCTCAGTGAGTTCAAAAAAGCAATCGAGTTTTATCAGCTGGCTCTAAAAATCGCAAAAGATACTGGAAACAAAGATCAAGAAGGAACTATATATAACAACCTTGGCAGTGCCTATAATTGTCTTAGTGATTTCCAAAAAGCAATGGAGTTTAATCAGCTGGCTCTAAGTATCGCAAAAGATACTGGAAACAAAGATCAAGAAGGAACTATATATCACAATTTTGGCAGTGCCTATCAGTGTCTCAGTGAGTTCAAAAAAGCAATCGAGTTTTATCAGCTGGCTCTAAAAATCGCAAAAGATACTGGAAACAAAGATAGAGAAGGAAGTACTTATAACAGCCTTGGCGGCGCCTATAATTCTCTTAGGGATTTCCAAAAAGCAATGGAGTTTAATCAGCTGGCGCTAAGAATCGCAAAAGATACTGAAAACAAATATCAAGAAGCAGCTGTATATAACAACCTTGGCGTCGTCAATCAGTCTCTCGGCGATTTTAATAAAGCGATCGAGCTTTATGAGCTGAGTCTAAGAATCACAAAAGATACTGGGATGAAGAATGGAGGAGGACCTACATATATAAACCTCGGCAATGTCTATAAGCGTCTCGGTAATTCCGAAAGAGCGATGGAATTTTATCAGCTAGCCACAAGTATAGCAAAGGAGACTGGAAACAAAGATGTTGAACAACGCGGATATGATGGACTTGCTCAAGTTCTTTGGTGTCTTGACGAGTACTCCAAAGCCGAGGAGTGTTTTAAATCCTGTATTGAACTGGTAGAGGAAATGAGAGTCCTTCTTGAAGGAAACGACGAGTGGAAAATCAGCTTTCGGAATGAACGTGATTGCGTTAGTCGTTTAGTGAGACTACAGTTACAACAACGCACTGAACGTAAGACACTCGAGGCGCTTTTAACAGCTGAGAGGGGACGAGCAGAAGCTCTTATGGACCTCTTGGAATCGCAATATGGTGTCAGGAAATCGATTCGTTCACAGCCGAAACAGCAGATGGAACTTATCATTTCAAACCATATTTCGTCACCCACGTTATTTCTAATGAATGATACCCAGTCAGTGAATATCTAGATGCGGTTAAAGTGGGGAAAGCTTTGTGACTTTGTGCAACAGGAAGTTAGCAGTGATGACTTGACATCAATGACTTACCAAACATACAAAAAGATTGGTGTGAACAAAAGCCTGTGGAAAAAAATTCGCCCCCAGCTGAGGAGAGAGATCGAAGACCAGGGTGGTGCTTTAAAAGTATTATAGGACATATTCATCGCTCCAATTTCACACTCGATAGGTGACGAACTCGTCATTGTCCCTGACGCTTCATCGTTCTTGATTCCTTATGCTGCCCTCGTGGACCAAAACTCCATGTATTGAAATGAAACGCGTAGAATTAGATTGATTCCATCACTGACAAGCTTATGGCTGCTGGCAGAATGTCCGGAGGACCGCCATAGTTCATCCGAGGCTCTACTTGTTGGCAACCCGTGGGTGGAAACTGTACGCATCAAAGGCTGCAAACCGTTTCCGCAGCTTCCAGGTGCTGAGGAAGAGGTAAAAATGATTGCGCAAATTCTAAACATCGAGCCTCTCACCGGAAAGAACGCCACAAAAGATCGGGTTTTAAGCGGGCTCAACTCAGTTTCGTTAGTGCACATAGCAGCTCATGGTCGTACAGAAACCGGAGAAATCATTTTGTCTCCTAATTTTTCTAGTAGTGCCAAAAGACCTAAAGAGAAAGACTTTCTTTTGACGATGGCAGATGTGTTGGATGCAAAAGTGCGCGCCAAGCTTGTTGTCTTAAGCTGCTGCAACAGTGGGCGAGGAAATATCAAAGTCGAAGGAGTGGTTGGTATTGCACGTGCCTTTTTAGGGGCCGGTGCGCGTTCTGTTATTGCCACACTGTGGGCGATTGATGACGAAGCCACTCTTGCGTTTATGAGACACTTTTACGAACATTTAGTAGCAGGGCAAAGTGCAAGTAAGTCCCTTCATCAGGCCATGAAATGGATGAGGGAGTCGGAAAAATTCAATACCGTGAAGCACTGGGCTCCATTCGTGCTGATCGGTGATGACGTGACATTGAATTTCGGTCAATGAAAGGTGAGGTCCTCTCCGTAAGATAAGATAGAAAAATAATCACATGTTCGTAGACTGGAGAAATGAAAGGGCTTTTATCTTTGGCTGCGCTCTTAGATTTCTTGCACCTGATTGTTTGGAGACCGGGAAGCCTTTCACTTTCGGCAATGAGTACGATTGAGAAACAAACAACACGACAGAAAAGTAGTCATTTAATCCGCAGATCAACAGAATAAGAATAACACTTTGTACAACTGATGTAATAAACAACAAAATGGCAAACGAAGATGTAGCTTCATTTGAATTTTCACACCTGAGTCTTTCATTCATAGATTAAAAGAGAATCAAGAAAATATAAAAAATACAGTTAGTAAATCAAGCTTAAGAGATTTCATCTCTAAGCCGTTAACTTTTCAGAGTCTATCACCATTACTGTCTTCACTTGTTTTCGACCACGAATAAGCATTTTTTTTCATGTTCAGTTAAAGAATTATTCACGGTATCACGAATTAATGCACCTGCAGGAAGAAAGAGTATTGTGAACAGGGCAAATTCCCGCCTCCTGTGGGGTACTCCTCTAAGAAAATTTGGCAAACTGTTTTTTCCTTCTGAGACTTAAACCGCTTCTCTCAAAAGTCAAATCGGAATAAAAACATACCCAATTCCAGGCCTTTCTTCCAGGGAGCACAAATTTTAGGCTCAATTGATTTCGGGCCCAGAGTCTATACCCAATTTGAGGTCAAAAGAATCCATTTTGCTTGGGCCATCCATACTGTAAATCGTCTGTTAAGCCCCCCTCTCTCAAATAAGTTCCCCCCTCTAATAAGCCCCCGCTTCTTTTTTAAGCCCCTCTTCCCCTTCCCCCCCTCCCCTTATTATTCTTCACTAATTTATGATATACTATGTTTATCAATCACAACTGTAACACTTCATGTGGACTGATCCACGATAGTTTTTTTCACCAGCTGAACTTTCAGATTTGTTTTTGATCCTCGGCTGCATGACCTACAACCATTGTACTTGAGCTTTTAAACTTTGCAGTTCTAGTTCTTTATGGGGAACTGATACCATCGTCCTTACTAAATTATGTTGGCCCCCCTCCGTCAAATTTGTTTGAAATAAATACCCCCCGGGGGCTTAATAGAGCGTTTACCGTAACTATAGAGCTTATTTAAGGGATTAGGCGCCCACCCAACCTTTACAAAGAAGTGGAGCCGATAAATAATAACTTGGTTGTTGCTGTCTTGAATCCATTGCAGGCCAACGAAAGAAATAGATGGATTTCCGATGTACATTTGGAATCGTCTTCACCATACTGAATCCCCACTGCGTTTCTTTCTTGCGACAGGATCAAGTGCTATCATCTTTCGCTCCCGTTTAACTGGTTGCTATCCATAGCAACAGACGGCAGGGAACAGTTTCAATGCAAATATAGTCTCGAATAACAAAACTGGACCATTATTTCTGGAAATTTTTGTAGATGCAAACACGCCTTTAAGCTTTCAAAAAGCAGGATAGCAGATGCGTGACATGAGCCCCTTTGACAATGCGCTGTACAACCAATCGTTCTCGAACGGACCATGTGATGAGTTGTTATCAAGTGAACTTTCCCATCTAGAATAGGTATTAAACAAGAATCGCCGAAAGGCGATTTTTAACTGGGCTGCAAAGGGGCTATTTTTTCTGAAGGGAGGGGGCGGCTATACACACTCAGGCTACCATAAAACCTTGTCAGCAACCATTGCATGCGACAGAATCTCATGTGAGACTGACCCCTTTTGAAAGACTTTCATAACCAAAAAAAAGAGTACCATTTTTAAGTGGGGGCTGTATAATAACTTTTAAATTCCACCATTATGAATAAAAATGAACAAGTTAGCCATTAATTCAAGGCAGGAAACAATTTGCATTATTTCCACGTACCCCTCCCCCAATCCCTCTGTGCCCCAAAATATAGTGTGACAGTATAACGCGACTAATTTGACGTAACTGGAAATTCCAAAAATTGTTGTCGTTCTACGAGCATAAAATGCGACAGACTGAGCTGATTTACACTAGACAGAAATATTGTATTGTATGAAAACCAGAAGTATACTAAAACAGACAGTTAACTGCCCATTGATCCCGCCTGATCCAGGGGCCTCACTGACTGCACGGAGACTTTACTGCGCTTTTCACAAACTTGCGAACTCTAAAGTTCAAAAGCCACCTTCACAATTGTGTTTATCGCTGCCGTCAATCATAATTACGATCACAAGCAACGAACCTTGAAACAGAGAAACACACAAAACGGATCGAAATCCACAAATCACAAACCATGACCTTTTGAACCCGTGAAGTAAAGGTTTGTTTCCTAAGAGGTCCGTTAAGATGATTGACAGCAGCGAAAAACGCAATCGTCGGTTGGCTTCTGAACTTCAGAATTCGCATGTTTGTGAAAAGTGCGATCCCAATTTGTGGTCCACAGTCTACAAGAAAACGCACTATTTTTTCCACAAGATGAAAAATATTCAGTTTTTAGATTTTCCTCATGGTATTTTTCTCTAAATTAAAGGAATAAAATCCTTTGCATTTTGAGACCTAAAAAAGTTTAAAGATTTCTCGCTCGCATGTTGCGTTCACCAGCACGCACTTCAAACAATGTAAATAGATGAAACGATCGATAACATATTTTTTACCTGATACCGATGCGAGTTAAAAATTCGCTCCAGTTCTGTTTGTCTCACCCAAGACGAACTTTTCTTCATGGAAGATAACTATGCCGCTTTATAACTCGTCCGAAGTTTTTGTGTCAGCTAAACAATATGGAAACACTATCAGGGGCACCCAACATCAATTTTCGGGAAATATCTGTTCGGAAGACGATTTGAGATCTAGAATTTTCGGAACATTTGTCGTGAAATTTCTTGCTTGCCTGCCTCTCCTAGGATTTTCGAACAGCTAAAAAATGGTATAATTGCCCATTTTTACGGATTTTTACCCTAAAAAGGTCACCTAGAATTTTCGGGAGCCATTTTTCTGGCTGAAACTTTCGAAAAGGTAAGTTCTGATCCCTACAATTTTCGGATCACTAGACTTTCAGCTAGGAAACCCGAACAGTTAAAAAATGTTTAGCGGATAAAATTATGCCTAAATCTACCGTTTAAATACTAAAATACGTTTAACAATGCTATGTTGAGTGGTTTTGAACTATATTCTCGTTGGGTGCCCCTGACACTATTCACAGTGACTCCTTGGATATTAAAAAGACTGAACGTGAGCACTATTATGCCTTTGTTTACTTCTGATCACATCTTCAAGCGAAGTCTCTCTTTTCAAGCGATTCATCTCAGTGCACAATAATTGACCCTTATATTAGTAAAACCCTATGGTTCATTTATATTAATGCTGTTTTTGCCCCTCACATTGACTGTGTTCGTTCGTATTCAAAACACCTTTACGAAAATAAAGGTCGTATAAGTCATGTGTGTTTTTGTCGAGATAAATGGATTATACGCTTTTTTAAGTTTCCATTTTGCGGTGACTTCAGCTTACATCTCCATAAAATGGTAAAAGAAATATCAAGAAACATCACGAGAGCTGAAAACTTTCAAAGGCATGTTTCTGAAACTCGCTAATGCTGACATCAATATAGTGTGCTTGCTGAATGGGCGAAAACACAGAATTGTGATCACAAGATCATGTACAAATTTAATGATAAAAGCTTAGCAAGATACAAATACAAACAAAAGCAAACCCCCTGAAACCTCGACGTGGGCTACACTTGTATGCTCTACTCAGTCACCAAACCTTGTCAGTAATAGCTCCTATTTTCCTCAAGTCGCTCTCTGTGAAGCTCGCGGATGGGATGTCCCGGTGAAGCTTTAAACTTGTGTCCGAAATTCTCAGAGTCCCTATTTTTGTCCGTGTCTTCTTTATCCTCAGTATCCGAAATTTAGACCTCCAAAGTGGCGTGTGTTGCATCAAATAGAAGGAAATATTTAAAGGAAAAGTCAGTCTTCCAACATGGCAAAGTTGTCACGTCCCTCGCTCATGGACGTGCGTAGTGCCATTCATCGGCAACTGAGTTGTTCACTTCACTGACTACGAAGGCTTACAATCAAGTCTTCAGCCATAGTGTCGTCAACTGGTGAAATACCTTGCTCATAAATTGTGCTTCTTAATTGCTCATGTACTACATCGATCGATAATTCTCTCTTTGAGTTCACGAAGCGGTCACGGCGTTCCAAACGTGACGCTCAGAGTCATCTTTTAGTGTGAACCTACCGTGAACGGCGTGTCGGTTTGAATGCAACGCGAGGATTTCTGTGAGTTTCCCAGCGCCAACATCATCTAACTGACTTAAACTCGAACAATAAGAAAATTATAGAGTGACTCCCATGATCGAATCGCTTCGAACAACGCAAATAGCCTTCTTCAGGTTCGCAACGCTTTGTGGGTTTTTCAGGGGGAGCGCAGACGAGGTACAAAAAGTATCCGTGCAAGGGTTCGTGCAAGAGAAAATCATATGAAACCATTTGTGAGAACATCGTTTCTTGGTACCAGACCCTCGTGTCTTCCCTCCCCCGGGAGGCCGTTTTTCGCCGCAGACGACCGAAAGCCCATTTTATGACTGGGCGCACAGGCAGCCCAGTAATAATTGACTTTCAGTTTTATGAGAGCTCATAGATTTCATTTGTTATTGCTTTTAACGTGTGCAGCGAAAATTCAGTTTAGAAATGAGATGCTCATCTTAGTATTTTGGGTCGGCCAAGTTAGGTAGGACCGTGTGTATTAAGAAATATGCAATTATCCTACTACGAGAAAGTTAGCCACAATACTCATGAGATCTCTCATACAAGATACCCCAATCTGGGATAAATATAGTGTAAAGTATACTCAATTAAATATTCAAGTTGGACGTGCCCGTAATATACAACTATCCCCCGAAGAGGAAGTTGTTTTAGTATTTACCAAATCAGTCGGATAAAAATGAGAAAAAGCACCTTTTTGTAAATTAAAAACGTCACTTAGTGGGAACTTTATTTCCAATTTACGAACATTTGAGGGATTTTGTCAAGTGCATTTTTACGATTTTGTCGCAAATTCAGCATGAAAATAATTTTTTCAAATGTCAGTTGTCAGTTAAAATTTTGGCCGTTTGTCAGTTTTCAGTTAAATTTAAGGCTTTTTGTGAGTTGTTATTAATGATTAGCTATGAAACTTATTTGTATATTTTTGATGCGAAATTTAGCTTTAAAGACACATATAATGTAACTAAAATTAATGATTAAATTCCAAAAGTGATGCAATAGTACCCTAATTTTTATCAGTTTTGCTATTGTTGGCATTTCAAGTGGCCCTCCTTTTCTCAAGTCTTGTGTTACTCCCCTCCACTCAACCGTCTTTGCTGGTCCAGAGTCCAACGTTTCCAACCATTATGCCAATGGAAATTTATACCTTCAGAATATATTATTGGGAAGTAGATCGAAACAAAGACAGTATCTGAATCATCTCGGGAAAGACTTGCAATTGCTTTTGTAACGCCCTCATTAGCGGCCATCGTATGTTGGCGCGTTCTCAAAGGAACGTAAATTTGGGATCATAGGTCATTTTTACCACAGATGGAACACCATTAGCCTGCGTAGCAGGCGACGAAAGGGGTAGGGGGAGGGGGTAGAGGGGATAGGGGATAGGGAGGAAGGCTAGGCTAGAACACCATGGGTTTTGCAGTAAATCATTGACGAAATATGACACTTAAGTGTCTTGCCGGCTGCTAAGATTACCCCAAAAAACGCACATTTGATCACATTGTCTGACGAAAAGAGTGGAACGATGCTATTTAAGGCCTTAAAACGTTTTCTTTAGAAAATAAGGGACAATCAGGTCCTTCGTCAGTTGTCAGTAAAACCCAAGGCAAAAATGTCAGTTGTCAGTTAAAATTTTGGCCACCTCTCAGTTTTCACTTAACCCCATCCAGACCCTCTTAATACCACTAGCAAGGCGCACTGACAACAAAACGCTTGACCGTCGCTTGTCCTTTAACCAAATGTGGTAATCAAGCAAGATGGCCCGCTCAGCTTCTTAAACACTCAGTCCACCGCAAGTAGATTTAAAGGGATTGAACTTTGAAAAGTTCCTCCCTCTAGTCTCAAAATCTTTTAAACGGCTGTGCTTTGGTTTTTCTTTTGCAAATTCCGAATTGACTACTGATGTGCAAAAATTTAGTAAAGTGCGTTCGATGCCACTTATTTCGGAAGCAGAACGCAAAGAACGATTCCATTAACTCTCCTGCATCAGAAATATCCTAATTTCTGAAGTTTAAAAAAAGTTTATATACAACTCTTAACCCAAACGGGCATCAGAGTACTAGAGAGTTCAAATATGGACAAAACGAAATATGTGTATTCAGTGGGAAACGCCTGATCAATTAAATGCATTTAATAGAATTTTACTATCTGACTTTCCCTGTCCCACACCTTAATTGCGGGCGACAAGAGGAGCCCGCAATCTTAATCTCGAAGCTGTTATTAAGCATGCGTCGCATGTATGTAGCCAGGATTCGTTTGGACTTCCACTAAGAATGAATGGAATGCACAGAACGCAATTTGATCACTCGCGATTGGACCTTCTATCACTCGTGATCTGATCACGCGTGTTTTGACTGACTATCACGTGAAACTTGCACAAAGCACAGCGTCGGAGCAAAAGCGTTTTGACCTTCAATCGTTGTCAGCCGCACTTTGCAATCTTTTGTTATTACTAGTTGATTGCCATTCAAATACAGTAAAATATAAAATGAACTTTTAATGATGAAGCTCTCCCTTCCTTCATTCCTAGTATTCGAACAGAATGTAATCACGAAGGTCTAATCAAACGACTGAACCCGCGATAGCTATCGAATAAAAACACTTTAGAAAAGGACTGTGCAGTATACTGAAAAACCAGTATTTTAGGTAATTAATTATAAGTAAAGAAAATAACAAATTTGAGAGTAAAACTTGTGGAAAGTCATGCAGCGATCCGTTGACTTCAATTTAAAAATATTGTTCTTTCGGTATACTTAAAAACAATAAATAAGCGCCGATATTAATTTCTATTACGTATTTGTTCTTTTCAAAAATGTTTAAGGAAATTCAAATAAATTTCAGCTTAACAAATTTAATCCTTTGAAATGTTGCATTAGGGACCGTTCATTTTTTACGAGATAGGGGAGGCTGGTGGAATTTTTTGAACCCCCATTACGAATTACCATGGCCCCGCCCCCCTCCTTTCAAAAGAGACATTATCGTAATTAAACCTCACATGCATATATTTTGCAGTGTACAATATGATTTGTATTTTCTCTTCAATGTAAAGCTGTTGACAACTGATTCTACAGATGTACCAGCCACTGAAAAAATAAATTCTGTCCATTGTAAGGTACTTCTTCACTATTTGTCAAAGTCAAAAAGTCAATTTCCGATCTTCCGTTTATGGATCTTCCAGAGCGTGTCGTTGCTGGCCTCTCAACTTCTTCCTCGTCATCGATAAAGGCAAGGATGACAACTTCACCCCCAGAGTTGATGGACTTAAAAACTTGCAAGACGTGACAGGCCACACATCTTCACCTGCGTGAAACCTTTGAAAACCTTTTACATATTGCTCCATTGAGGAGAACTCTTTCAGGGATCTTACAGTTTGAAATTTGAACGATGATATCGCTTCTATATAGCGGACCAAGATACGGCTCGGTACAGTTTATGTTCAGCAAGGGAAAATTGTGTAAGTTGAGCAGAACCTTTAAATTGTACAGCAGACAATTTATTCAGTTGGCGCGTATTCCTGTTGAATTTGTAGCCCGTTTATGAGATTTGTCTACTCAAAAATGTAATAATTTTTCCATAGCTGCTGTAATCTTTGGGTATCTGCTTTTAATATTTCCGTAAAGTTTAGGTTTACGCGATCTCAGAGAACAATGTTCAGCTGTACACAGCACGTAGACCAGCACGTAGTCTTTAAATATATCCAGATCTGACACCGGTTTTGTGTATTTATCACGTCTTTAGTAGAAGCGTGATTTAAATACATTATGATGCTGTGTCCTTTCAATGTCACTTTGAAACTCAATCGCTTTGTAAATGTGACTAGTAGTTTTAATATCAGAGGAGAGTATTTTAAAGCTCGATATTTTTCAATACCATTAGCATGTTGTTTTTTTACCAATCAGTTGACTGGCTTCTTTGTGCAACTACATAATGTCTGCAGTTAAATATAAGTTTACAAGCAAGACCGGTGGTTTCGAATCTTACGATTCTCATCAGTTGCTATGTGGTGGGATGGTTTAGGTGAATTCTGAACCATTCCGTATTGCTTCATTTGGTAACCGTTTATGATCGTCCCTGGTTTGTTTGGAGGATCTAAAGTGATGCGGTTTGATCGGTTCCTTGCAAAAAAACAATCAAAATGAGAAAGAATGGCGAAAGCGACCAGTCTTTCAAGAATAGGTTCACTGCCGAAAGATCGCGGCAATTTGATCTTTTGCAATCGAAAGAGGTTGCCGACCAAAATGCAGACGGCTGCTCGAAAAGAGCATGTGAATTTCTCAAGCCAGGATATCAGCTTAAGCCCAGTGATGGCAGGAGATTGAACTCTTCGATTAAAGAGCACCAAAGTATGCTTGGGAAACTGAAAAGCGTAGCGAAAGCCTTGAAAGAACATGATTATACGCTTTTCCAGTCTAATGGACTTATCTTGAAGCAAGGAGAAGAATTTGCTCACTACTTCAATGTAAAGCAGATCAAGTGCGTCGAGAGGCTAAGGTGCAAAAGGTAACGCGGGATACAGAGACACTAGAAGAAAGTAAAGACAGTTTTCGTAGCATTTCATTTTTCTACATAGAGACATCAGCAAGGGAAGAAGAAAAAAAGAAAGCCGTCGAAAATCGAATGCAAGAAAAAAGAAAAGGTTTGAAAACAACGTCCAACGAGTGTATAGTATTTGTGTCGGAAACCCGCTAGGTAATGATCTTCCGAAATGTCTTCTGTATCCTCCACAGGAAGAACGATCTTGTTTACTGTGGGTAATGTCGACCGAGATATCGGTCGATATAGCGGTCGATATAGCGGTCGACACTCGGTCGACACTCGGTCGATAGTCGGTCGACAGTCGGTCGATACTCGGTCGACACTCGGTCGATAGTCGGTCGACACTCGGTCGACAGTCGGTCGATATAGCGGTCGATAGTCGGTCGATAGTCGGTCGATAGTGGGTCGACACTCGGTCGAGACACGGCCGATAGTCGTTCCAGATGTGTCTCGGTCAATATAGCTTTTCGTTCACCGACACTTCGCCGACTTTTCGCCGACAATTCGCCGACACTTCGCCGATACTTGGTCGATAGTTGGTCGATACTTGACCGATGTGTCGGTCAGTAATTGGTCGACACTTGGTCGATGGTCGGTCGACACTTAGCATTTCCTACATTTTCCTACATTTTTGCGGGACCACAGGAGCAGCAGATTCAACTTAGGCTGAGACAGGTTCTGTTTAACAGCTAAAACTCAGACGATCGGTGATGATACGAACTGGAAAAAAAAAAAGGTTATCATGTCGTTAGTTCCCAGTGCTCTTCGGTTCTCTTCATAGCGTAATCGCGCCTTGCACTGCCACATGTTCCCCATCGCATGATAACAGTAATTAATGACGTCTTTGCTTAAAACAAAAAGCCATCGGACTCACCTGCTGATAAATTAACACACGACTAATATTCGAACGACAGTTGACCGATATACCACTGACAGTTGACCGATATACCACCGACAGTTGACCGATATATCACCGACATATGACCCATAGTAAGTCGAGGTGCGTCGACGAAATATCGACCGATACTCGGCCGATAGTCTATCTCACTATCGACCGACTATCGACCGACCATCGACCGACTATCCACCGACTATCGATCGACTATCGACCGACTGTCGACCGACTATCGACCGACTATCGACCGACTGTCGACCGCTATATCGACCGACTGTCGACCGCTATATCGACCGCTATGTCGACCGATATCTCAGTCGACATTACCCACAGTAAACAAGATCCAGCGAACGCTTTCATTTTGGTGTAGTGAAAAATTAAAGCTCACCAAAAGTTGTGTTCCATCTTTAATTACCTTTAATTGTGACATTAAATTTCCGAAAGGTTTTCTGTCCCTTTAGTTTACCTTTAATTGACCTTTTGGTTACATTAAAGACTAATAACCTTTAAGTCTCGTTTTAATTGTCTTTAATTTATTCCAAAATTAGCCATTAAAATGTAGCACCTTTAATTTCAAATTAACGCAAATTTAAATGATCTTAGATCTTTACTCATCTTTAATTTGAACTTAAACATTCGTAAAAGTAACGCAAAAAGAACGCTTGTATTTCAGAGTCTTTAATCACTTAATTAAAGCTTAACAAAACATCTTTGTGATTCTTGAAACTTAATAATTTCAAGTGACATTAAGTTGACCTTTTGGGTCAAGACAAACCACGTGCACTCGCTCGCTCGCGTGAAGAAACCTGACTACTCTATATGGCAACCCAATCAGCGTCTAAAAAACAAATTCTATCCAGGAGGACCCTCGGCGTTTATGCCAGTCCAAAGGATATTTTCAAGATTCGCCTTAGCTGAAGTGGATGTAGAGGCACAAAAACAAGTTGTGATGGCTCCAAACAACAGGAATGTTCAACTGTAGTAACAATTGTTGCAAAGCTCATAAGAAAAATCCAGAACACACCCAGGCCTTTCATTTGACGCTTTACAGTATAGCTGAGTAAAAAGTGGCAAGATGATTTCTTCTTTTACATACATATAATTATTAGCATCGTTTGAAACTAATGAATAATACTACTAACAAAAAGTTTAACTGGTGTTATCATGAATTGCTTTTTTTATTCTCTTTTTGTCACACAATGTCGCTGAAAGTTCATCTCAGTACCAAAGCAGTAACTGTGAATTCCTGAAAGAAAACTGAAAAAAGTCTTTTCGCCTGATATCGGTGGACACTCCATCGCCTGCTGCATAACCCTGTGTCGAAGAAAAAATAAAACCTCACATCATAATTGTCAAAACTCTAGAAAGCTATGGCTACTGTCATTGAAAGCACCATTTGTGTGCAATTAGTCATTCAAGTGATACAAAATTTGCTGCTTAATATGTGTTGACTGGAAAAGGTGCAGAAACTCAAAGATCTGACAAAAAGCTGTCACTCGCATTCTGCACCATAAGCAATAAAATCTCACATCAGAATTGTTGAATCTCTAGAAAGCTATGGCCACTGTCATTGAAAGCACCATGTTATTCAAGTAACAAAAAATCTGCTGCTTAATATGTGTTCACTGGAAAGGGTGCAGAAACTCAAAGATCTGACAAAAAGCCGTCACTCGCATTCTGCACCATAAACAATAAAATCTCACATCATAATTGTTAAACTTCTAGAAAGCTATGGCCACTTTCATTGAAAACACCATGTTATTCATGTAACACAAAATCTGCTGCTTAATACGTGTTCACTGGAAAGGGTGCAGAAACTCAAAGATCTGACTAAAAGCCGTCACTCGCATTCTGCACCATAAGCATAAAAACTCACATCACAGTCACTGAAAGCACCATGTCATTCAAGGAACACAAAATATGCTGCTTAATATGTGCTCACTGGAAAGGGTGCAGAAACTCAAAGATCTGACTAAAAGCTGTCACTTGCATTCTGCACCATAAACAATAAAATCTCACATCAAAATTGTTAAATTTCTAGAAAGCTATGGCCACTGTCATTGAAAGCATCATGTTATTCAAGGAACACAAAATCTGCTGCTTAATATGTGTTCACTGGAAAGGGTGAAGAAACTCAAAGATCTGACAAAAAGCCGTCACTCGCATTCTGCACCATAAGCATTAAAACTCACATCACAGTCACTGAAAGCACCATGTCATTCAAGGAACACAAAATCTGCTGCTTCATATGTGTTCACTGGAAAGGGTGCAGAAACTCAAAGATCTGACAAAAAGCCGTCACTTGCATTCTGCACCATAAACAATAAAATCTCACATCATAATTGTTAAACTTTTAGAAAGCTATGGCCACTGTCATTGAAAGCACCATGTTACCCTTGTAGAACCAAACATATGCAAAACCTATGCTCATGCTATTTGTTTACTATGTTGGACTATGTTTCAGCTATGTTATGTTCATTACTGCCTATGTATTAACTATGTAACACACCAAACAACATAGTCCAAAGTATGCAAAATCTATGTTGAAACTATGTTTAGGCTATTTGAAAAGCACATAGCTTTTGAATACCTATGCAAATACTATTCAAAATCTTTTCATACTCTTGACATAGCTATGTATTTACTATGCAATAGAAAGTTCTGCTTTTCCTTCCGATTAACATCCTATGTATTCACTATGCATCAAAGTAAAATAGCCTTTACATAGCATCTCGATCTTCACTTTTATTTCCAACAAGTTTCTTAGCTTTTACATAGTGCTATGTATATTCTATGCTATGTGATGAAACATATTTGCAGCCTATGTATTCACTATGTGACATTTTCATTTAGCTTTATCATGAGATAAAGGCTACATAGCTTTTACATAAACATATTTTTTCCTATGTCACTCATATGAAAAATATATGTAGTCTATGCGTTTCCTATGCGATATTCGAACATAGCTTTTAAGTGACTAGGCATGTTGATGGTAGAGCTTACAGAAGGCTAAGCATACTTCCAAAGTAAAAAGCAGTGTTTTAAACTAAAACACTGAAAAATCATGTACTATAATATTTTTGTGCTTGCAGATAGTTTCTTAGTGAGAAGATTTTTGTTAAGCGTTGAATCGCTACATCCACCATCCCTGTCTTAACTTTCCTTTCTAGCTTTTCCCATGAGTTTCTTCACTTGAAATGATACCTCCATGCATCATTTTCTTCTTATACATTGGGTTCGATCTTTCGTCTTGATTGTGGACGTCTCCTGAATATAACTGCATGGTCAAAACTGCGAAACGCTACCTGCAGTCCTTGGAAAAGTCCTCGGTGGGTGTTTGTCAGCCATTTTGTTTCCACTAGTTCCCAGGGAAGCCCGTCAGTTCAACAAATGCGTATTTTGCGTTTTATCGTCACGTGGGCCTTTTCAACCAATGAAAAGGTGTGAAAATTGTCTGTTTCTACGCGGGCGCTTTCAAGTCAAAGAAGACGAGCTGTAAGCGTGCATTTTTACAAGAAGACGCTTCTTTTTACTTCAATTTCCAGTCTTTTTCCTGCCAGGTTCAACAAAAAGTATTCCTAACGTTGATAAGTGATGTTTTTCTCAATTATGTTTCTATTTGCCTGTGTTGTCTCCCCTTTTCGCGTATCTGAACAAGGATCAGTCACCTTCGATCACGCTTTGATACTCCTTCGTTTCAATTCTAAAACGTCAGGTTGTTTTTATGTTCATTTGCCTTAAAATCTCCACTTTTCTGTTTGCAGATACTTATTCGTTGCAGTCAAAAGGAAACTGTATGGCACTGAAGAGCACGACATCAGCAAAAAGTCTACACGATAAGCAAATTAAGCAAACTTTAACTTGGGGTTTCGATTCTGAAACCTCAATGAAAATACTGCATTTGTGTTACTATTAGTGTTCGTGGTATTATATTGTCATAGTTTTTCAATTTTTCGGTTTAAAACCTATTTCTTACCAATGTAAAAGGTATTCTAATTCATATGTTTGTACTATTTTCACTATTTTGGTGATTTTTACGAACGTATTTTAAACACTACATTTGCTTAAGCAGATTGAAACCTACATGCATAAGAGACTATGTCAATTCTATGTAATTTCTGTTTGAACTCTAGTTAAAGCCTGTATGTGATATGTTTTACCTATTCAAATACTATTAAAATCCTATTTCAAACCTATGCAAAGACTATTTGTTCTGTGTTTTCCCTATTTTAATGCTATGCAAAGTATATGTCACCTTTAAAAAGGCTATGTTTTTCATATGTTTTTACTATTTTTAGGCTATCTAAATTCTAAGCAAACCCTATTCAAAAGCTATTTAATCAACTGTTCCCTGTTCCATTTTACTATGTAAACTCTATTTCAGTCCTATGTGAAGGCTATTTATTTTCTATGATTTTTCTATGAGGTTGACTATGAAGTCTAAAATCTCTTTCCACAAGCTAAGTAAACTGTATGTATAGGCTATGTGGAAACTATGTCATTTCCTCCTTTATTCCTACCTTTAAAAACTGCATAGCTTTTAAGTAGGTTCCGTTTGACTAGCGAAAACATAGCATTTTCGATACAAAAAACATAGTCCTGGCATAGAAACAACATAGGATCTGGTTAAAGCAATGTATGACTGATTAACAGAGGTTTTACATAGCTTTGTGACATAGCATTTGCATAGATTTTACATAGTGTCTGATTCTACAAGGGTATTCAAGTAACACAAAATCTGCTGCTTAATACGTGTTCACTGGAAAGGATGCAGAAACTCAAAGATCTGACTAAAAGCCGTCACTCGCATTCTGCACCATAAGCACAAAAACTCACATCACAGTCATTGAAAGCATCATGTTATTCAAAGAACACAAAATCTGCTGCTTAATATGTGTTCACTGGAAAGGGTGCAGAAACTCAAAGATCTGACAAAAAGCCGTCACTCCCCTTCTGCACCATAAACAATAAAATCTCACATCATAATTGTTAAACTTCTAGAAAGCTATGGCCACTGTCATTGAAAGCATCATGTTATTCAAGTAACACAAAATCTGCTGCTTAATACGTGTTCACTGGAAAGGGTGCAGAAACTCAAAGATCTGACAAAAAGCTGTCACTCGCATTCTGCACCATAAACAATAAAATCTCACATCATAATTGTTAAACTTCTAGAAAGCTATGGCCACTTTCATTGAAAGCACCATGTTATTCGAGTAACGCAAAATCTGCTGCTTAATATGTGTTCACTGGAAAGGGTGCAGAAACTCAAAGATCTGACTAAAAGCCGTCACTCGCATTCTGCACCATAAGCAATAAAATCTCACATCACAGTCATTGAAAGCACCATGTCATTCAAGGAACACAAAATCTGCTCCCTAATATGTGCATGTTCACTGGAAAGGGTGCAGAAACTCAAAGATCTGACAAAATTAAAGCCGTCACTCGCATTGACTGCACCATAAACAATAAAATCTCACATCATAATTGTTAAACTTCTAGAAAGCTATGGCCACTGTCATTGAAAGCATCATGTTATTCAAGTAACACAAAATCTGCTGCTTAATACGTGTTCACTGGAAAGGGTGCAGAAACTCAAAGATCTGACAAAAAGTTGTCACTCGCATTCTGCACCATAAACAATAAAATCACACATCATAATTGTTGAATCTCTAGAAAGCTATAGCCACTGTCATTGAGAGCACCATGTTATTCAAGTAACGCAAAATCTGCTGCTTAATATGTGTTCACTGGAAAGGGTGCAGAAACTCAAAGATCTGACTAAAAGCCGTCACTCGCATTCTGCACCATAAGCAAATTTAAAATCTCACATCACAGTCATTGAAAGCACCATGTCATTCAAGGAACACAAAATCTGCTCCTTAATATGTGTTCACTGGAAAGGGTGCAGAAACTCAAAGATCTGACAAAAAGCCGTCACTCGCATTGACTGCACCATAAACAATAAATTTCACATCAAAATTGTTAAATTTCTAGAAAGTTATGGCCACTGTCATTGAAAGCACCATGTTATTCAAGGAACACAAAATCTGCTGCTTAATATGTGTTCACTGCAGGAAAGGGTGCAGAAACTCAAAGATCTGACAAAAAGCCGTCACTCGCATTCTGCACCATAAACAATAAAATCTCACATCATAATTGTTAAACTTCTAGAAAGCTATGGCCACTGTCATTGAAAGCACCATGCTATTCAAGTAACACAAAATCTGCTGCTTAATACGTGTTCACTGGAAAGGATGCAGAAACTCAAAGATCTGACTAAAAGCCGTCACTCGCATTCTACACCATAAGCAATAAAATCTCACATCACAGTCATTGAAAGCACCATGTCATTCAAGGAACACAAAATCTGCTCCTTAATATGTGTTCACTGGAAAGGGTGCAGAAACTCAAAGATCTGACAAAAAGCCGTTACTCGCATTGACTGCACCATAAACAATAAATTTCACATCAAAATTGTTAAATTTCTAGAAAGTTATGGCCACTGTCATTGAAAGCACCATGTTATTCAAGGAACACAAAATCTGCTGCTTAATATGTGTTCACTGCAGGAAAGGGTGCAGAAACTCAAAGATCTGACAAAAAGCCGTCACTCGCATTCTGCACCATAAACAATAAAATCTCACATCATAATTGTTAAACTTCTAGAAAGCTATGGCCACTGTCATTGAAAGCACCATGCTATTCAAGTAACACAAAATCTGCTGCTTAATACGTGTTCACTGGAAAGGATGCAGAAACTCAAAGATCTGACTAAAAGCCGTCACTCGCATTCTGCACCATAAGCATAAAAACTCACATCACAGTCATTGAAAGCACCATGTCATTCAAGGAACACAAAATCTGCTGCTTAATATGTGTTCACTGGAAAGGGTGCAGAAACTCAAAGATCTGACAAAAAGCCGTCACTCGCATACTGCACCATAAACAATAAAATCACACATCATAATTGTTGAATCTCTAGAAAGCTATGGCCACGGTCATTGAAAGCACCATGTTATTCAAGTAACGCAAAATCTGCTGCTTAATATGTGTTCACTGGAAAGGGTGCAGAAACTCAAAGATCTGACTAAAAGCCGTCACTCGCATACTGCACCATAAACAATAAAATCACACATCATAATTGTTGAATCTCTAGAAAGCTATGGCCACTGTCATTGAAAGCACCATGTTATTCAAGTAACGCAAAATCTGCCGCTTAATATGTGTTTACTGGAAAGGGTGCAGAAACTCAAAGATCTCACTAAAAGCCGTCACTCGCATTCTGCACCATAAGCAATAAAATCTCACATCACAGTCATTGAAAGCACCATGTCATTCAAGGAACACAAAATCTGCTGCTTAATATGTGTTCACTGGAAAGGGTGCAGAAACTCAAAGATCTGACAAAAAGCTGTCACTCGCATTCTGCACCATAAACAATAAATTTCATATCAAAATTGTTAAATTTCTAGAAAGTTATGGCCACTGTCATTGAAAGCACCATGTTATTCAAGGAACACAAAATCTGCTGCTTAATATGTGTTCACTGGAAAGGGTGCAGAAACTCAAAGATCTGACAAAAAGCCGTCACTCGCATTCTGGACCATAAGCAATAAAATCACACATCATAATTGTTGAACCTCTAGAAAGCTATGGCCACTGTCATATTTGAAAGCACCATGTTATTCAAGTAACATAAAATCTGCTGCTTAATATGTGTTCACTGGAAAGGATGCAGAAACTCAAAGATCTGACTAAAAGCCGTCACTGATATTATGCACCATAAGTAAAAATCTCACATGATCAGCACCTGGTCCTGCCTGGTGGCCTCTGGCAACCTGCTTTTGTTTTGGTGACGGTGAAATAATTACTGTTTTTCGAGTATAGGCTCTCCAAGAAGATACCCCTTATATGAGAAAGTGATGAGTGAGTACAAGAGAAACGCAACTCGCTTTTCTAGGTAAATTTTGTGTACGCTTGAGCGTTTTCTGCTTACCAGATGCATATGAATAACCTTATCGATGGTAGAGCTTATACTGAGCGAAAATCGATGTCAGCTTTGTTATAGTATGCTTTATGTCAGGGACTGGGCCCGAGTTTGGTGTCTCTTTGGGCCCGCCATCTTGCTACTTGTGTGTATTAAAAGGTTGTGTTCATCTATCCGTTCTCTCGTGTCACATATCATAGTTTATCCAGGATACTTTAACATGGTGGCAGCGGTGGGATGATTCTACACGCCGAGTGACGTTTTGACTCATAAAACATTGAGGTGAACCCGATGAACCAGGATTACTAAGTCAACCATTCGTAGCGTGCAGCCGAGTATCATCGCAACTCTACCGGCCGACACAGTTTTCTCACAAACATGGGCGAGCTTTCTGGAATTAAGCCGCCTCAGGTGGGATGGAATGATTCTGACTTACCCATGACATTTAAAAGCTTCAAACAATATTGTCAGCTAATCTTTCATGGACCTTTGAACGCGAAAGAGGACAAAGTCAAGGCAACCTATATTCTACTCTGGATTGGAGAAGAGGGCCGACAAATCTTTAACCCTCTTGACTTGACCGCCGATGGGAAAGCGAAACCTGACACGATTTTTGAAAGGTTTGCAACGCAACTGGAACCAAGGTCAAATTTTCGGATTGCAAGATACCAAATGCAAGGTTTCAGACAGGCTGATGATGAAAGTGTAGATTCGTTCATGGCCAGGTGCAAAATACAAGCCCAGAAATGCCGATTCAGTGACGCCGAACTAGAGGAGCGGTTAATTGAGCAATTAATTATTGGTACTCGCGAAAGAAAGATACAAGAAGTCCTCTTAGGAAAAGATGATAAGTTAAAGCTTGACAAAGCCATGGACATTGCCCGGACAAGGGAAGCTACGGTAAATGATATGAAATCCCTTGACCAACAAGGTGCGTCAGCACCCGCTCGTTCTCATGACACTAACGTAGATGCTATCAGACAGAATTCCAACCTCAGATGTGGAAAATGTGGTCTCAGCCATGAAAAAAAGTGCCCAGCTCAAGGTACAAGGTGTAGAAAGTGTAACCAGTGGAACCACTGGGAACAAGTGTGCAGAAATAAACAAGCACAGGATCGGAAAGCTAAACCTTCACTCCGGAAGCAGCCTGGGGGCTGGATACCGCACGCCAAGTCAAGTCAGAACAAGATACACACAGTTGAGGAGACAAATTCAGACTCTGATGAGTTGTGTTTCGAGACAATTAAAATTGACAGTTCCAATGTTACTCCAGTAAAAGATGAAGCTTTTGCAAAGCTCCAAGTAAAGTTGCCTAATGTTGATCATCCTAACCCTGTGCTCAAAGTGAAAGTAGATACTGGCGCCCAGGGAAATATTCTGCCTTTGCGAATTTATCGGAACATGTTTCCACACCATGTGGGTGAAAATGGCCTTCCCACGGAGACAACACCGAGTCAGACCAAACTGACTGCATACAATGGCACCCAAATACCCCAGCATGGAGTATGTTCTATCAGGTGCTCTTATGGTGACAAAGCAACTGATGCAATGTTTTATGTTGCTGATGTCACCGGCCCCGCTATTTGTGGCCTACCCACCTGTTGCCAACTTAACCTGGTGGAGTTACACTGTGCAGTAGGCACATGTTCTAGCAAAGTGCCTCCCAGCAGTTAAGGATAAAGGTGACCTCCAAGCTTTGTACCCTGACCGTTTTGATGGCATTGGTAAATTTGAAGGGGAATACCACATTGTCACTGACCCGGATGTGCCACCTGTAGTTCATGCACCACGGAAGTGCCCAATACACATCAAGGATGATATTAAAAGGGAGCTTGATGAAATGGTCCATCTTGGAGTCATTAAACCTGTGACCGAGCCCACAGACTGGGTTTCAAGTGTGGCTTACTCCCAAAAGTCAAATGGACGATGGCGCGTATGCCTTGACCCTAAAGATCTTAACCAAGCTGTCAAGAGAAGCCATCATCATACACCTACCCTAGAGGAAATCACCCACAAGTTCAAAGGAAGCACAGTCTTTTCAAAACTGGATGCCCGTCATGGTTATTGGTCCGTAGTGCTCGATAAAGAATCCTCTTACCTTACCACCTTTAACAGCCCGTTTGGTAGATTTAGATTTACTCGTCTTCCCTTTGGACTCTGTGTTAGTCAGGATATTTTCCAACAGAAGATGGATTTTATCCTTGAGAAATGCCCAGGAACAGTTGGCATTGCTGACGACATTGCAGTTCATGGTCCTACCGAGGAAGAACATGATGCCAATTTGCACAACCTGATGCTAGTCGCGCGGGAGCATGGACTTGTCTTCAACCTAGACAAATGTATTATTAAAGAAGAACTGATAACATTCTTTGGAATGTTATTTGATACTGAAGGAGTGCACCCTGACCCAGAAAAGGTGGAAGCTATCCGAGCCATCCAGGTCCCACAGGATGCCCAAGAACTCCAGTCTTTCCTTGGTATAGCAACATACATGGCCCCTTTCATTCCAAATCTGTCTGCTCTGTCTGAGCCTCTGAGGAACTTGCTTAAGAAAGGCAGTGACTTCCACTGGTCTCCTTCCCACAGTACAGCTTTTGAGAAAATCAAGCAGTCAATCTGCCGTCAAGTCTCCCTTACGTATTTTGATCCTAAGAAGGACACAATCCTCCAGGTTGATGCCTCCCTTAGGGGACTCGGGAGTGCGTTAGTGCAAGAAGGCAAGGTTGTTGCTTTCGCATCTAGAGCACTCACGGACACGGAAAAACGATATGCAAATATTGAACGTGAGATGCTTGCTGTTGTTGTTGCTTGTGAGAAATTTCACTCCTACTTGTTTGGCAAGAGGTTCATGGTTGAGTCAGATCACAAACCTCTTGAGATGATTCATTTGAAGAATCTTACAGCTGCTCCTCCAAGACTCCAGAGAATGTTACTCAGAATACAAGGATATGACTTCACTATCAAGTACAAACCTGGCACAGAAATGCTTCTTGCTGACCCAATGTCAAGACTAAACCCTCTACCAAATGAAGAGTCACTGGACCTTCAGAAAGTATGCCTAGTGCGATTCTCTGATGATAAGTTGAATGCCTTGAGGCGAGACACGTCCTGTGATCCTGAACTTTCAGCCCTACGAGAAATTATCTACTCTGGCTGGCCTGAAAACAGAAACAAGTTCCAGTGCCATTGAGGAAGTTCTGGGCCTACCGTGACGAGTTATCTATTGAAAACGGTCTAGTACTCAAGGGAGAAAGAGTGATTATTCCGAATCACAAAGAGATGATATCTTAGAGAAGATACATCAGGCTCACCAAGGTGTTGCGAAGTGTCAGCTACGAGCAAAATCCTGTGTATTTTGGGCCCAATATTAACAAGGACATTGAAGCTAAAGTCCAGAAGTGTGAAATTTGTCAAGAAAGCCAAACCACACAAACCAAAGAAACACTGGAACCACATGAAGTACCTACTAGACCATGGCAAGTAGTTGGTACTGATCTATTCACATGGCATGGGGACGAATATCTGCTTATGTGTGATTATTACTCCAAGTTCCCCATCATCAAGAAAATACCAAGTGGACAATCCACTGGACAAACAGTTGTAAGGCTTACAAAGTGCGTGATGTCAGAACAAGGTGTACCGAAAGTCATAATTTCGGACAATGGTCCACAATATGACTGTCAAAGCTACAAGCAGTTCTCTAACGAATGGGGCTTCCAACACATAACGTCCAGCCCCAGATACCCACAGTCCAATGGGTTTATTGAGCGACAAGTCCAGACTGTTAAAAACACTTTAGACAAGGCTGTAAAATCTGGAGAGGACCCTTACATGTCAATGCTCTGTCTTAGATCTACTCCGATTGATTCACAGCTTCCGTCCCCTGCTGAATTACTGTATCAGCGTAAACTTCAAGCAAATCTTCCGGTCAGAGTGGACAATCGAATACCTGACAGGGACAAAGTCGCCCAGCGCCTGACAGAACGTCAGCAGTCCATGAAACACTACTATGACCGGAATGCGCATGATCTAAGTCCCCTGACAACAGGGCAACCTGTACGCATACAGGACCAAGCTTCAAAGAAGTGGTTACCAGGAACTGTGAGTTGCACAAGACCTGAGCCGCGGTCATATGAAGTGAAAACCCAATCTGGTTCAATCCTTCGCCGTAACAGGCGCCACCTTCGCCGGCAAACACGGGTCAACCTGTGATTAGCTCTGAGGATGAGCCTGCAATCACCGAGTCTGATGACCCTGTTGTTGAACCCTCTCATGATATTCCGAAGTCTACTAAGGCACCGCACACCGTTGTGTCCAGTCCTACAAGAGATGTTGGTCTCACCCTGGATCCCCGGTGCTAGTGCGAACCCTGGGACCTATCGGACCAGGAGTGGGCGTACAATTATAAGACCTGCTCGTTTTACTGAATAGAACCTTTTGTTTTAGGAGTTGAGCGCCTATACCAGTTCGTTTGTTCAAGTTCACACTTACCACGCGTACTCCATTGTTATACCAATTTAGGGTTTAGTGCAGTGACTTTTGATGCACACCATATGTTGCCAGGATTTGTTGAGACTTTACCAAGTACTTCCCACCTTGCGGAATAGTGGATTTTTACTCTTGACTTTTAAGAACTGATTACCTTTAAGGACTCTTGTTCAATTCCTTTTTGTACAGTAGGAGGGATGTTATAGTATGCTTTATGTCAGGGACTGGGCCCGAGTTTGGTGTCTCTTTGGGCCCGCCATCTTGCTACTTGTGTGTATTAAAAGGTTGTGTTCATCTATCCGTTCTCTCGTGTCACATATCATAGTTTATCCAGGATACTTTAACAAGCTTAAATTAGCTTAATTAAATAAATCGCTCTGTAGGTTTTTTTTTTCTGGAAGTATTAAACATGCATCTCCATTTATACATTAACGATAAATAGAACTACGTAAAAATTACCTTTTGATTCCAAAATTACAAGCCCACACGCTTTCAACAACGTTTAGCTGTGATTTTCCCGCCGATCCCCCGCCAGTGACGCCAGTTTGAGCCATTGTGTTACTGGTCAGCGACAAAAGACTACCTCAGAGACGCTAGCGCAACAGGGGACCAAATATAAAAATATTCGAAAAATAGCGGGCAAATCCTCTAAACTCCTTCGTCTTCAACTGTTGAGAGTTCGTTTGTCGGTTTTAAAAGGCTAGTACGTTAGCGCTTACGGCTTGCATCAATACTTTTTTTCTCGGAATTTATAATTGTTATTGTACAGCGAGAAAGCTTGTAGATCTTCGGAATTTTTTATTGTTATTGTGCAGGTAGAAATCGGCTCGCTATGGAAGGTCGATCGGCTGAAGATTGTGTTATGCTACTAGAGGAACTAATCCAAAGTAACCGAAAACTCGCCGCAGAAAATGAGAAGCTGCGGTGAGAACACGAGGCAGCTAGAAGAAATCAAACACAAGTCCTGCAAAGGATTGAGCAAAGGTTAAATGAGCGAGAAGGTCCTGGCGAAAGACATCGCTCCAGACGCAGGGCTGCCGCTCATACAATTGCCTTTCCTGTGGCATGCAGGGCAAGTATCAAAAGAAACGTGCATTTGAATGACGCAAAGACGATTTGCTATTAAAAAATTACATGAGAAATTATACATTACAAAACTGAAATGACTGAAGTAGGTGGACATGCAGAATGAGGCGTAAAATTGGTTTGAATGGTTTTGGCGCGCAAATCTTGCATAAATTACTATCGTTCGGTCAGATACACGACACTCGTTACACTTTAGGCTGAATAGGTCACTTTTATTTCATTTTACTTATTTCTTTGTTTGAGAAAAAAACCTGCACGGTTTTAATACACAAGGAAGAAATTTGTGTAACAAGATTAAGGAAGATTTCATTTGTATTTTCTACCTCGGCCGCCTCAAAAAATGTATGCATGTAATTATTACTGTACGATTACATGGGCATATGAGGTGGTGACAATAACTGACAATAAGGGTGGAACGTCATTTTTTTTTTTTGGCATTGCAGGAGTTAATTTTTTCAAGCCACCTGTTTCTTGAGTGAGACATAAATGACATCAAAACGAAACCAAAGCAGACATCTGAATTTTTAATGCTAAATTCTGGCTCCTGTCCCCGAGAGTCATAACCTGGGATGTCTTTTGACCAGCACATTATTGTCAAACTGAGAAAGGGATGTGATTTCTTTCATTTATAGAGAACACTAAGGCAAATATACAAGGTCCTTTCTAAAAAGGAAGACTTTCACGGCTTCTACCTTGATGAAGAGTAAGTATAATAAACATCTATCAAATTTTAATTTAACTACCAAACAGGTCTTAGCTTCACTTAAAAAACCAAGTAAGTTCTAATTTGAAGAGAAAGTAAATTACTGCACATACATCAATGGTAGGCCACACCTGGAGGGAATCTATGCAGATTTGGAACAGGTCAATTACACGTAGTATAAAATAAAAGCCAACTGAAATAGTAATGACAGGAGGATTTATTAGTACCTCAGGGTGTTTCTTTGGAAGCCACTACAGAACTTGGAAGGGTCAACAGTGAACACCTCCACCTCATGAATGACAATAGTACCCATTGTATTATGCCTTTCAACCCAATTTAGCTCTAGTTTTTCACCTGCCTTTTTTGTAGATTAACCCTTTAACCCCAAAAATCAACTTGCATATTCTTTACACTGTTCTCTGTTCATTGCTGATCATTTTAGTTTATTCTGTTTGATTTGTCTGTGATACTGTAAGGATCAGAAATTTGATGCTGGTCGCTGGTAGGGGTTAAAGGGTTAAAAAGAATTTCCTTCAGAGGTTCAAAATGCCAGTGTCATTGAATATTGATGCCAATAATATGTACCTGATACCTGCCAAAGAGAGAATATGTATCAAAGATCAAGAAAGTGACTTTGCTTTGGTGATATATCTTTTTAGAGTAAGCTCTGACAAAAACGCCACTATCTTCCAAAGAGTAATGGCCCAAGTGTTACACCAACATGGAGGAGAGGAAAGGTGTCCATAGACAAGGGCCGTGATGGAAGGTACACTGTCATTCACATAAGGCAATTCACAGTCCAACCTTTATAATTGCTGTGGTCACCCTTTGGGAAGGGGCAAAATGACGGGTTAGTTTGACCCATTTAATACAGGTTCAAAACGCTTTAAGGGACATTAACAAAAACACTACAAAGATACAGTAGTGAGTGAGAGTAGCGAGGGATTAATCCTTACCTCAAGGAGTTTTCCATTCCTCCAGATGAAGAGAGAAAAAAAGTCAACAATAAAACAGTTCATTACAAGGAATGCACAATTTCATTTAGTGCAGCGGTATGCTAATTGTTTTAAGAAGTGACCATTTAAACAGCCTGAAAGTGGGACTGCTTAATGTAAATTTACCTGTATTCATATGTATAATAGTCACACATCATTAAAGTCGGACAAATTTAGGCCATCTCCTGTTTATTTTAATTTTGGAACAGATCACGTGATATAATATAAATATAACATCAATTAAGATTTTAACCATCCAGTGGTAGCTTCATATCATTTGTAAAACATTGACAGGTTGGCCGCAGTGTTTATAAGTGATGAATTACCTTTGTCCTTAAGCAAAGAAGTAAATCTTAATTGTTTTATTTGCTGGGCACCCTGAATTTTATAAGTTAGAGTAATTGGTTCCCCTACAATACATCATTTCCTAGAATACGTACAGTCCCCTGTACTGATGTAAGCCTGTGCTAATGCTAGACACCTTACTTTACCATTACAACAGCTGCTCTACAAAGATATTAATTTTTCAGTCATTAAATGAGACTAGAAGACTGAAAAATTCTGAAAAATATGAAGATCATAAAAGGAACACACGCATGTTGCATGATTTCTTAGAGTAACCTGATGTACACCTTGGATGCTTAGTTGGTTTAAGTGGCTTGTTATCTCTGAAAAGGCAGTAAATAACATATCTACTGACCATATCTTTTCATTCAAAAAACAACAATTTATTATAAGATTTAATTTTTGTGATGTACAGAATAATAAGAGAGATTAGTCTGGATATTGTTTAAGTCTCATCTAATTATACTCTTTTGTTACATATCCATTGGTGGAATCAGTTGGATTGTATTGTAATGAGTTCTGGCCCACCACTTACTCTTATTCTGTTTCTTTCTTTTAGAAGTTAACAAGGAGGACAGCTGCCTTAGAAATGGTGAAATGGGGCGACAACCATGAGAATGGAAGAAGAGGTCCTCGTGATGGAGACAATGAGCAGCGAGGATAGCTGTTATGAAGCTGACGAAGACGGTAAGGAGGTACGAACCAGTTATAAGATCAAAAAGCTCCCTTGGGAGAGCACAGCTCTGCGAAAAATCAAAAAGTAGCTTGATAAAAAGTATAACAAGAGGCCGTCTAAGAGGGCACGTGACAGGATTGTGCCTAGAACTGTACGGAGCCGTCAGAACGTGACCCTCCTGAAATTCCTGAATGGGCCCTTAATGCTCAAGCATCAGATCTTGATACTTCAACCACTTCATCTGTGTGATTGCAGGACTATCTTCATAAGTTGACAATGAACAGTGTTGTGAATTTATTTTATAAATTAACGATCATCAAACCTATTTGATAAAGATGTACTTTTAACTTTTTGAATTTGTGGTCCTTGGTCTATTTTTTTGTTTTTTTTTCGCCACAAAATGGTTTTCCCATTAAAGTAGGCAGTGAATAATTTCAAAACAAGAATTAGACATTATTGACAATAAACTGATTTTAAAGTAGATTTTGTTTGTTTCACTGTATTTATTTATTTCTTTAAGAGGAACCATGCAGTCATGGATTCCAGTGTTCAACTTATGATATTTTTCTCCGACAAGCTGAGATACCCCAGTTTTAATCCCTTTATCTTATTCTCTTCTTTGGGGCTTTTAATGAACATTAAAATAGATCGAATTGAAGGCACATTAAAGATGACAAACGCGAGGTATTATGAAACATTAAAATGGAATTAAAGATTAAAATAGAATTAAAGACAAATTAAAGATGACTTGGGGCTTTTATAAAACATTAAAATAGAATTAAAGACAAATTAAAGATGACATGAGTCTTTAATACTACATTAAAGTAGAATTAAAGGCAAAGCAAAGATATACCAGCAAGCATTTTTGAAAAATTAAAGCTATACTAAAGTTGACACAAAAGATTAATTAAATGTTACTTTAGAACGCTTTAGGAGCAGTTCCTAAAGTTTATGAAATGAACCTTTCAGTTACCTTTCTTCTTAACTTAAAGCGGTTATGAAATGGTTCATAAGTTAGCCTTTAATTTTCACCTTAAAGTCTATGAAAAGTGTATTTCTTGTCTTTAGTAAATAAATTAAAGATAGTTTAAATACTTCTTTTGTGTATCCTTAGGTAAGCTTTAAATCAAATTAATTCTATTATTTCTTCCTGTGCTCCCTGCCTTGCCGTCCCTGAAGGGTGCATCGACGTTGAGACAAAAAACACATGTCAACAACTTGTATGTCTCGTCGTAATTCAAGGTGGCTGCTCGACTTGTTTCCCCAAACTATCCCAAAAATGAAATGGTTTTTAAGAAATTTTTTGTTAGCCTTCTAATCTAAGTGATGACATATTTCTGCTTATGCAGTAAAATAACATATTTTGGTCTAAAATAGGGCCAGGATTAGGAGAACAGGGAGGCACATCCCCACTGAGAACTCCCGGGGATACCCCTCGGGGGCTATCTCTTCGTCGAAGCGAATCCTGTTGTCTCATCACAATCAATCAATCAATCAATCAATGTTTTATTTACCCACGTTAACGTCAAAGAGCACAAGTGCTCGTTCAAAATACGAACGTGCAAATATCAAAGACCTTGAAGTTCGTCGAAAATATTTCAGTACTAATCTTCTTTTCAACAGTGTGCGACATGTGATGAAGCACTGTCTCCTTTTTGATATAATGCTTTTTCATAATTTTCTCTTTTGCTCTGTAGGTCGGCTTGCTCAAGTACAGTGGAACAGTCACTCGATGAAGAATCCCATCTTTTAACAGAGGAAGATATTGACAGAGGAAGATATTGACAATCATTTACGACTTTTACATATTTTGAGCAACAACAATTTGCCGTCTGTTCTTTTTGAAGAATAGACTATTTGTTTTGCAGTGTACTCTGAATCGCTGTATTCTCCTTGTCGTGTGGTAATATATGGTGGACTGTCAAGTTCTGGACTATAGAAAAGATATGTTCTCTGGGATTTCGTTCAGTTTTTCTGGGAACATACCTGCCCATTTGAGGTGGGTTACAAACGAGTTGCCCTTGTTTGTAACGAGGGTATCAACTCCACAACCCTTGACAGTTGGTATATGGTTACTGCTAGAGTTTGCTACGTTTCTTTAATGGTTATTTTACATATCACAGTTCAAGTGACACGAGACGGGGCCTACGAATTTCCTTCTTCATCTGAGAAGACTATAAATGTTAACTAATTGCAAAAACCAGAGCGAGGGCAGCGCATTTTCCTCAGTTATCTCAATTGCCACCCTGAGGCAGGTGCGGCCGAGAACGCGGGCTTACCTCGCCCTAGTGGCTCAAAAGGTGGATAGTGCTATGCATCGAATAAATTACTATCCAGTGGTTAGCGCAATTGGATTTCAAAATACCTATCCGGTGGATAGCGCCATCTGGCCTTTTCTAGGCGTTTAGATAGTTAGATAGTGGAGTGCGGCGCTAAGGAGTCAAAGAGCAGGGGAAAAATAAGGAGGGTGAGTGGGGAATAGGAGTGAACCCCTTCGTTCTTACCCCCGACCCCATCCCTTCGCTGTTTATCCTGCTAACATCTTTATGCGCCATTCACACAATCTGAACTCCAACAGGCTGGGCGCTATCAAACGTTTGAATTACAGGAGCCAAAATTCTGCTTGCAAGTCCGCTCATGTCTTATCTTCTTTTAATCATTTTCTTTTAGCTTTCACGGCATGTCCCATCATCCACCTGGATACTGGTCTATAGTACAAATCAACATGGTATGAGCCTGAATATGCTCTATCATAGGCTGAGAGACGTGGAAACTCCTGTTCTATTGGTAGTAAAGGATCAAGAGGGATTTGTAAGTGAGCTCTATTTATATAGTGTCATCTGGAACCGATTTTCGTGTTAATCATAACTATAACAAAATTCTCAAATCTGATTGCCTATCAACTGACGGTGTAATAGAACAGTACTGCCTAAGTAAGTGGACAGTACGCGCCATCGCGCGCACACACTTATTTTAAATAACTTTTTTTTCACTGCTAGCAGAAAACTCTCGGAATTTCTTGTGTTCTAATTTACTCGTGATTAAACAAATCGGACTGCGACGTTAATCACTCATGTGATTGCAGAACGAATTAGACTCCATTTAGTCCTATTACCTTTATTAATTAATATACAATAGCATTTAGGAGTGTTTTTTTTATCACTCTTTCCTAATTTCAAATACTTTTTCTTTTTGTTGGTCTTTTAGTACACTTTGTTTGATGAAAAACGTTGCATTATATGTCATCATTGGAATTTGCCGGTCGAAATCTCTTCCTCAAGCTATAATTATACTAGAGGAGAAATGTTTCCGGATTTATTACATTTAGCTATAGGGTATTCGGAGTTGTAGGCGTTTACACAAACACAGCCAACTGGAAAAAAATAATCCTCACTGTTCACTTTAGCTTACGGATTCATATTTTTGGACACGCCACCAAACTCGGATGTTTGTATTTCGGGTTCAGGCAGTCCAACTAGCATAGACCTAGCTTCAAGCCTTATGCATGTATCCCTGACCTATTTGACGAAATCGCTTTCATGTTTCGCCTTCTTCGAACGATTTCTGTCTCCTGCACAAAATTTACATTATTATGATAGGTAACTTTCCACAAAAGTGAAAAGATCGCAACAGATACAGATTTTATGGTAGGTCCCTCCACCACAAACGTACACGGTTAATTTGGGGCGTCTATATCTCCAGTATCATACATTTTGAAAGTGAAATCCAGGTCTTTTTGTTAACATTTGTTTATTAGGTGTTTGGTGTATTTTCTCCAATTTCTCCTCGGATGGACGCTAGTTTCTGTAGGTTTGGAAAATCATATTTCTTCACTTGTAGACCACAGTTCAAGGTAAGCTTAGCGATAAGACCTAAAACTAAATATATTGTGCAGTGTTTCATCTGGCGGACGATCAGTTCTTTCCACCAGCGCTTTTCTTCACCTACACACGAGACCCTTAAGACGTTTTTTAGTTTATCCGAGCTGTCTACAGGACGCATGTCAATGAATCTAGTGACCGACTTAGCTCTCAAACGACTTCTCCCATACAGTAAAATGGTGGTATAGTGTTTGAGGGCTCAGACGTTTTCCTTGTTTCAAAAGGTATTCTTTTTTCCTGCATCACTGTGATTCTTTAAAAAACACGACATAGTTATTAGCCCCATGTAAAGGAATCCAAGACAGTCTCGGATTCTGGATTCCGGATTCTTTGTCAAAGGAACTTGGATTCCGGATTCCAATGGTTAGTGCCATTCCGGTTTCCTTGAGCTGTATTATGGATTTCAAAATCCAGGATTCCAGATTCCATCAGATAAAATTCTCAAATTCCAGATTCCAGAACCAAACATTTTGCGGATTCCGGAATCTGGATTCCCGAGTTACCTGGGGAAAAGTTATGTTCGTTATCGGGACGCACGTAATCTCACACTAGGTTCCAGAGGATATTTTTTTCTTATCGATACTGATGTTTGCCGCGTCAACGAGGCGCCGAGAGAAAAAAAAGTCCGTCTCGGGAGCCTTATCAAACCGTTAGCACGGTTTGTTTCAAGAACGGACTTCTGGAGCCAGGGTAACGTAGTCTCACAATATCACATGTAGTTAGAGATACAGGTGTCTACATTGGCTTGGCTCTTTCTGTAGATTTATCCATGCCGTGGAAGAAATTCTTACTACATGACAGGAGATGCAAATGGACTCGCCTTCGGAAGCAGTGAGTAAGTGTTTTCTTGTCACTGTTTTTATATTTAATGGCACTCTTCCCTTCCGGATGTTGACAAACAATACGTATACTATACTATTTTGTTTATGAAATTAATAATGATTTGTAAATTACATCAATGAAATAAAACTTATTTTAATTGACAAAGCAATGATCTTCAGTCTCTAGTTGAGTTGTGTGTTGCTCAACCGAGTCGTTCCCAGGTCACGGGTAGGAAAGAACCCTTGGAACGAGGTTGTGTGTTGATGAGTTCATCTCTTTTACAGCCATTTTGAGAAAAGTGGTCGGAAAAAGTGCACGCGACAAGCCCCAAAAGGTATTGTGGCTGGTTTTGAGTTCACTCTTCTTCAAAGAAATTTGAAAGAATCGCATGAGAGGCCATGGACGTATGTTTGCGAGTGCTAAAGGAAAGCAACAAAAGTAGGCTCGACAGCTACAGCGTCAGGGAAAAGTGTATTGATCATATCCCATATTACCTTTCAGGATTGTCGCTTCCATATTTTTTCGGACAACCTTTCTCGAAATTTATATTAAAACCCTTCTTCGTTTGACTATTTTCATTTTTTGGTGTGTGTGTCTAACTACCTAAACCTCAACCCGCCTTTGTTCTTTGGGCCTTTAAGTTGGTCCAAAACTGCCCACATTGCTAGATGCAACATTTGGATCTGTCTTTTGAATATACAAAACAGCTTTACATGACTTCGACAAGGACTTTTAGGACCAACAGCCCGTTGTTGTGTTATGTTAGAAAAAACATTATGGGTCTGTTTACGCAACGAAGTACCAAGAACGCTTTTCAAAAGTCAGAACTGGCCGACCAGATTTCTGAGTAATTGAAACGTAAAACATAAGTCTTTTCTCGAACTTTTTTCTGTAATCATACGAGTGATTAACAAAATCGCGGGAGTCCAATTTGTTTAATCACGGGTATGATTACATACGGAATTGGACGATAAAAATCGAAGTTCTGTTACAATTTTATCATAATCATTACAATTTTCGAGAAAACAAATGCATTTTGTTTTTGTGAAAGAGCTTTTAATACCAGTTATCCAAAATTAGGGAAAATATCAAAGAGACATTGCGTAATGTTACAAATCCGTCCATTTTTGCTTTGATTATAGTAATAAATTCGGTGATTAAAGGTGTCCGATTACAGTCAACTGTCCGATTACAACCCTACACAATGATTGGTGAAAAATAAAGCAGTCAACGCACCAATCAAATTTGAGGAAATTGTAACGGTTATGATTAATAGTGGAATTCTCTTTTTGATCGGGCTGCTCTAGCCAGCCAAAACTGACAAATAATAAGCGCCCCTAGTATGCTGACGCGAGGACACAAAGAACGGCTGCGTTAAAGACTATGAAGTACCTTGATCACTATTAAATTTTTGTTAATTTTCAGGGGGAAATTTGGGCTTTGGTTAGACAGTGATCTGTATCATGGTAGAAGCACTGCCTGCGAAACTTATGACAGCGAGATGCTTTCCGCCACCGAGGATTTCATTTGTCTTGGCGTTGAAGTCTGGACTTTTGGCTAGATGGAAAAGCAAGATCAGTCTCTGTCAAGTGCCAAGTAGCAATCAGCCATATAATATGCGATTTAAGGTGATGTTACAAGGGACGATTCGCAACAACGATTTTTAGCGAAACACAGCGTTGCAACATTGTTGCGACATTGATTCAAATGGTTGCAACATTGTTCCGGCCTTGCAATGCTGTGTTGCGCAAAAAATAGTCGTTGCGAATCGTCCTTTGTAACATAACCTTTACGCTTTTCAGATAAGGATACAAAGCAGCTGTCATCTTATTATGGGCGTGCCTAAAAAGACCAGGGTATCTTTGGGAAAATCCAAATTAAAAAACGGACCCAATGTTTATTTACTGAAATCAAGGAGAGATTAAATTTTTAATCTGAAGAATCCACAAACTGAGTGTATTCATTAGTCTTCTTCCCGGCCATTTTTAGGGTGGTCACCCAACGCTTCTTCTCCGTTGCGTGACGACCTTAAAGGACTATGGATTCATCGGAACAGATCTAAATCTGGATTTTTAGGATTCATTACCCAGAGTCAGCCAGCGTGCCTTTCTTTCGTCACTAATCCGAAAGAAAACACACACGGTGGCGGTTGGCCAATCACGCCATATGAGCAATATCTGTCACGTGTTTGACCATAAAAGGTGCGATCAGGACTGATGTAAATAATATGGTGGATATTAAAGATATTATTGTAGATATGATAGTGACGGTCGATTAATCAAAGTGAAGGTATTTGCATCAAATCACATGAATGAGTAACCCCAGGAGATATTAGATACATCCTGAGGTTTGGCTTGTTGTCTGAAATGCTGAATTACAAAGAAGTGTCAGTAACCGAGTAATCACGTTCGTTGTCGGTGACCACTGTCTTTCAGTTTTGAATAATTGCTAAAGGTAAAGCTTGACATGACGCATAGTGTGACTTTCACACCAGTGGTATGTGTCGTGGTCTGTTATTCAAAGTAGCGGAATCAAGCTAGACTACTCAGAGTCCCCTATTTTTCCGTAAGATCGTCGAGATCGAGCGCTTTGCGTTACGGGCGGCCATCTTGGATGCAATGAGTTTCAAATCTACTTAGGGGGCGGGGAACATTTTTGGAGAAGGCGACAGAAGGATTATCCTAACGCCTTTTACCATCCACTAATTAAGCAACTCCGCTTTAGATGAAAAACATACCAGACACATCCGCGTGTTTACAAACATCTCCTACCCAATTTCGAAACAATGATTTTGTATAATACAATTCACAGGGACATTGTTCCAAATAAAACAGGCAAACATGCACATTTGAAACCTTTTCCCAATCGAAGAGGCCTCTGACAATATCTCAAAATCTTATAAATATCGTTAAAAATATCCGGATATTTGTATCTAGGCCTAACCCGACAGCTAACCCCCCCCCCCTCGGTACATAAGAAACCAAGATGGCTGTCCATACCGGTAAGAGCCTGATCTTGACGACTGTGAACAGTCTAGAAACACGCGCAACAGTTAGAAGAGACCTTTGCCATTCATGTAATTATTGGAAATTTTGGTATAAATTATCTTGGTCAACATGAGAAAACAAAAAATTAACGACTGAAACTAAAAAGATATTTTAAAGATATTTTTGTTTCATGAAATTCTTTTGGTGGAACAAAAAGATGTCTATTATACAGGCAGCTATAAGTGTAAAGAATATATTAATATATTTATACAGCATTTGCAAAGTATTAGTTTGGATGAATATTAAATATAATTAAGAACGACTTAACACGTGGTTTATTATAAATATCCATCGTTTGACGAAGATAAATTTATGTATTGCGAACCTATATATGTTGTGTTCGAATAAATTACAACTGTAGATCATTTCTAGAAGGATAAGAAGCGTAGCGTGTTGTTTGTCCATGTTGATTAAAATGTCATTTTTAATTTTGAGTCGGGCGGTTTGGCTCGGACGATATGCCGACTGAAGCGTAGGCAAGCGATTATTCTTAACCAAATGAGGCTGAAGCTGATTCGAAACTGCTCGTTCAACTAACTTAGAAACAAATTGCCGATTACTCAGTATAGGGCGAATGTTTTTGAAAGCAAGGTTCGTCAGTACTGACAGAACTAAACTTCTGTAGACAGTAGGTTGAAGCTATACCGGTACCACAGCACCCCTGAACCCCAATTTTCTATCGGGCCTTTAAAAATTATTCCTCGAGTCCAAATTGCCTCTGAGTCAATAGCTCATGAGGCCGAAGGGGCTATTGACTCATAGGCCATTAGGGCGAGAGGAATAATTGTTTTAGTAGAATTCAACTACAGTGAAACCTCTCTTAAGCGGACACCTTCGGGACCTTCCCAAGTGTCCGCTTAATAGAGGTTGTAAAAATTGCGCAATATTTGTTAATGATCAACATTCAACGGTTACTGTGTAATGTGATAAAGTTGCATGTTGTTAGAGAAGCTATCCAGAGTTCAAGTTCATTACCTTTCATTGCCAACTTTAATTTTTTTGTAAATGCAAAAACATTAACTGACTTCAGTACGTATTTCAAGGACGTAATCCAATACTACTATTGTCAATTCAGTCCGTTGTCCGCTTAATACAGGTTTTTAACAATGGAAATTAGCCAAATACAACTTATTTTAGTGTCCGCGTCAGCTTAATAGAGGTGTCCGCTGAATAGGGGATCCTTATAAAGGGAAATATAAGACGTTAATTTCGAAACCAGGCTTAGTGTCCGTTTAATAGAGGGTGTCCGCTTGATTGGGGGTCTTTTTACTGTAGTTGGGCAAAAATATCGAGACAAACCAACTTTACCGTTAAAGCTAAACTTGAATCCTTTTTTACCGCCAAAAAGTCGGCGCTTTTCGCTACTAGTGGGCTATAACCTATAGCCTAGTAGTAGCTCAACCAATCAGAACGCAGCATCGATAATAGACCACTAGTTGGATTTCACTAATTAACTTTATCCTCTTCCGTTTCTATGGAGAAAAGTTGTCCCGGGAAATAGGGTCACTGCCTGGCCTCCCAGCCAAGTCAACTTAACCGTGCGTTTATATGACCCCTTTGCTTGAGCCAAGAGCTGACAACAGCGCTCACACATTCTCAACTTATTCATCTTGCGAGACTGCTTCATTCACGTAATTGAGAAGAATGGAGATGAGTCAGTTTGAGAGTGAGTGATTTTCATAGCCACGCGCAGCGGCCCGCTGCCAAAAAACACTCATCCATGCAGATACCGCTATAGATACTCAGGCATACTGAAAACAAAACGCTTATGACCGGCGGTTGTCTTTTAACCTGATAGTGAAGTAAGACTGCCCGTTCAATCTTAAAGAAGTTCTTAGACACTCAGTACAACGCACGCAGATTTAAAGGGATTGCACTTTGAAAACTTCCTCCCTAGAGTCTCAAAATCTTTGAAACGCCTATTCTTTCGTTCTTCTTTTGCAATTCCGAATTGACTCCTGATATACAAAAATTGAGTCAATGCGTTCGATTGCACTTATTTAAAACTCCTGCGTCAGAAATTTCCTATTTTTTTTAATTTAAAAGAAGTTTGTATATAACTTTTAATCCAAAACGAGCAGCAGAGTACTGAAGAGTTCAAATATTAGGACAAAAATATCCCGTGCATTTAATAGAATCTTTCTATTAAACTTTCCCAGTCCCACACGTTAACTGCAGGCGATAAGAGAAGCCCTCAATTCTAATCTCCAGGTTGTTATTAAGCATGCGTCGCATGTATGTAGCCAGGATTCGTTTGGACTTCCACTAAGAATGAATGGAATACACAGAACGCGATTTGATCACTCGCGATTGGACCTTCTATCACTCGTTATCTGATCACGCGTATTTTGACCATCTCCACGTGAAACTTGCGCACTGCGTTGGAGCAAAAGCGTTTTGACTTTCGATCGTTGTCGCCCGCACTCAGTATCCTTTGGTTATTACTAGTTGATTGTCATTCTAATACAGTAAATTAGCAAAACTCGTGGAAAGTCACGCGGTGATCCGTTGAGTTCCATATAAAAAATATGATTTTTTCGGTATACTTAAAAACAATAAATAAGCGCCGATACTGATATCTATTGCGAATTTATTTGTATAGGGAAATTCATTTAATCCTTTGAAACATTGCATTATTAACGAGCGATGTGCTTAAGAAGTTAATAGTTTGTTTCACGTCGGTGTTTGCCGTGCGTTAGCTCTGGGACATATTGTAACGAGGATGAATGCTGTATCGTGACACATCGCGTGGCAGACATTCGCGTCGCTTGGCTTGTTTACGTTCGCACGCATTGCGTGCCTATTGCAACTACTCTATTTGGGCGACGCCCAAATAATAAGACGCGCAACAAGCGCTTAGCGACCGGGCGTCGGATTCGAAGTAAGAGCTTCGTGTATTCATACAACTAAATTTTATGCCCTGGAGCTGGGGAAACTCTCATATATATATCGATTCATGATCATGTCGTGTATACTGAGTTTTTATTATTACATGTTTTTTTATTTTCTTCCGTGATTTGAATTTTCTATGTGGATTATATGGGTATAAAATTTCGCGAGAATGTTTATTTGCGGAATCTTTAATTTCGAAAGTTCTTTTTTTACAATCGCGCAAAACGCTAAAGAACCACATAATTAAGTGCCAATACGGTCTAAATAAATAAGAGGTAGTTTCATTAGAAAATGAAACACGGCCTTACATCATATCAGGTTACTCTAAAGAGTAAGATAGATAAATAGCTACCGAGAAAAAAGTTAAAATATTTTTAAAGAAAGTCTTTAAAAGCCATTTCCTTCTCTTGACTGTTTAGCTTCTTAGCGTTTGGACCGCAAGGAAGAAACCACAATCAGCGACAAAATTAGATGAGACACTTTTCCCTAAAAGACCTTTCTGCCGTTTTACTGACTCTAAAAGGACAAAATAAAGCTTTTCTTCTCTCATCTCCCCCATGCAATGTTGTGCGGCTGTTCGAGTTGCCTTGTGGCACGAAATTTACCACAAGGTACGTGTAGAAAACAACAAATACCCCAACTTTGAATGAAAGAAAGAGGGGATGGGTGTGAATTGTTTTGTTCTCTCAAGAGAGAATAGTTCTCTGAAGTTACCCACGGGTACACTTCTCAACAATTTTGTCACCGATTGCAGCTCAAATACTTCAGTTTGAGATATTCTTGACTTTTTATATGAGCAAAAAACAACGCATAGGTTACTATGAGCAAAACAATGTAAGAGACAAATGAGTCCTCACCAATAGTCTACTACCGAGCCGGCCTCAGCCTCTGTTTCAAAGCGGGGCTAAGTGCAAAGTCATTGACATGAAAATTTTTTTTATTCTCATGTAAATAAAACTCATTTTCACAAGAAAACTGGGATTTGCACTTTTTCTGGACTGGTATAGTGTATGGCTTCCTTCTTCTTATTGTCACACTGAGATGGCATGGAATACTATTTCTGATTGACTCCAGGGGTTTTGCTTTAGAAAATATTACAGATTTAACTACGAAAGAGAGAGAATGCATGAAAGAGAAATATTGTAAAGCGAAATATTGTATATGTGTGTAACAGTTTATAAATTGCCAAGTAACAGTTTTATTTTCGATCGGATGTCATCAAACACATTTTCTTTAAACAGAATATTCTCGCGTCATATTCTTTTGTTTATATCATTTTCGTAAATTGTTACGAATAAAACATATTTTTAGGCAGAACGTCATCACACACATTTTCTTAAAATAAAATTAACCTATTGCGTCGTGTCCTTTTGATCACATGATTCGCCAAAGTCTTTATAGTCAGTTGACGCCCCTTTCATATCATCATATCAAGATACGACTGAGTGAAACAGCTACAGTGAAGCGAAACAGAGAAGTTCTTCCTGCGTGAAAATACAGGTAGGCTAAATCTGATCAATTAGATCGTTTGTTTAGTGAAAGGTTTTCTTACCTGTAACAAGCGTATAATATTGTTCAATGCCATGTTATTTGTGCACTTTCTAAACAAGCCACACTATAATTAGTGATTTCGAAAAGTTTCCTGTTGTTTTTATCGCTTTTTTACGATTCCCGTGAGTGCATTGATAGGGTCAGAAACTAACGTAAGGTATTTTAATTAACAATTAATTGAACTGTTTTTGAAAAACCTTCTTCATTATCTTCGCATTTCTAAGTCGCAATATCTGCAGCACAATTTTTTCTCTACCAGAAGCAATGGTCTGTTGAGTTCGTTTTTTCCCCATTTAGCAAAAATGAGAGAGAGAAAGAGCCCATGCGGATTTATTTAAGATGGGCATTCCATCTAAGACAGACTCTCCATCCTTGACTTGTGGTCCTTTAGCACAAATTTTAAAACTCTTCCTTAATTAGCCGGGTCCACTAAAGACAAGCTTCTTAACTGAAATGGTTTTCCTTCTCGAAAACTGAATCAGTTCAGCAAATAGACCTTCGCTTAATCCTCGCAATTCAATTTTCTTGCCATTCAAAACATTCAACTAATTTTTTCGATTTTTTTTATCACGGTTGTTCTTATTTTATTTATCAGAAGTGCGAACAAAGCTTTTACCACAGCAAGTTTCAGGGGTTATTCCCGGTTTAAAGTGACGTGGATGTTCGAATGGGAGCAAAAATCAAAAGCCCAAAAAATCCCTGGACCAAAAAATTACCCCAAAAAAAAAAAAAAAAAAAAAAAATCCCATACACAACTACGCGGCTAGAATAAGCAGGCAAACCACGAATAACAATTTTCAGTTAAATCAAGCCATCCGACAAAATTTTTGCCAAATTTTCCTTAGCTACCCCAAGAAAATCCCGGAAATTGAAAATTTCAAACCCAAGAAATCCTTCGATCAAACCCGTCACTTGAAATCCAGAGTACTACTCGGGTTTCGATCCACCCCAATTTCGAAAATCGAGAGTTTTGCTTATGACGTACTTCATAACAGCAAAACAGATTGTCGAATACGAAGCTTAATTGGAGAGACCTACAAGTAAAACGGAAACAACCACGAATGGGAAAAGAACCAGGTATCCTGTATTTTTTGGAAACCGAAATACACTCAACTCGAAAACGAAGAACCCTCAACTCCGGTGAAAGGGCCTGCAATCAGCTAAAATGGGTCAGTAAATTTGAAGTGTGACCATCCCCTTTGGGCATTTGCGTTGCCTCTAGGCTCTTTTGCCCACTGCACCGTGAGGCATTTGGAATCAAACGTCTGTCTCGGGGAGGGGAGACTATAATAGAGTGTTACATTTTATCAGCTTACATTGAGAAAGTTTGGGGCATTATTGTGTTTGCCAAATTTTCATGCGGTACTTCTGTAATTGTGGTCTTGAATTCTGATATTTTGGTATATCTAAACATGCGGAATTTTTTGTTATTGGCTCGGCGATTTTTAGGATGGTTGTGTCCAATTTTTCGATTTTTCATTGCAGTGTTACGGTGTTCGGTATACCCCTAGCCGCTCTTCAACTTTTTTTTGCGCATGCGTATACTTCTGCTACAAGACTGGCTTTCATAGTGTGATACCGTGACCAGTTGCGGTTTTAGAAAAGTGTACACTTTTAGTGCCAAAAAATATTCCCATGATAATGTGTTATGCGGTTAAACCCATCAACAGAAATAATTAGCAAGGCATTTATAATAAAGGATGCTGAAATCCTATAGCTCAGCCACAGCACCTTCACATTGTACCGTTTATTATTATAATTATTATAACTATCATATTATTATTATTATTATTACTATTTGAAAAGTTTATTTAAGTGTTAATCCAATCCAATCTTAAGTTTCTGTAATTTTCAAAGTAAGAAAAGTGTTTTTGTTGATGTGGTCATAGCAGCCAAACATCTTTAAGTAGCAAACCGAATTTATATACTTAACAGTGTTTTTATCACGAATTTTCATCAACAAAGTATTGCCAATAACGAAACCTGTTCCAAATTATGACGATTATCCCATTAAGTTTTTTTAAAGCTAAAAGTAAACTTTACCGAATTTCACTTCCACCAAAAAGAAACAATATGTTTATAAGGATTATTGCTGCAATTGACTCCTGGTACTGTAACCCCCTGCTGCTACTAAGTCGTTTAACTGGGGTAACAAAAAATAACTGCAACAATCGTCGCTCTGAATCTGAAACTGAATCAGCTACCGACATTGTCGAAAAGTGAGTTCGCAATAGTTGGTTACTAGGGTGGCCTGAGCGACTGGGCTACTGAATTCTGGAAAGCAGTTTCATGTCTTGATTGAAAGCTCAACAAAAGACTGAATCAGATTACGTGTCCTGTTGTTTGAAAATTGCTTCACGCATTTCTTAACTGCCTGCCACATAATTTTGATTGATTTGTTCAGTCAATAAAAGTTTTATACTAATGTGAGTTTACCACTTGGCAAAATGAATGGTTGTTTTAGTAACAGTACAAATACAAGTGAAATTAATATTAATTTAAAGCTTTTTACTGATTTTTCCAGATCAAACCATTATGGCACAGAGTGGAAACGGAGCAGCATGTGAGAGTGATCTTACATCACTTGGTACCGGACAAGAGCTGAACTTTGATGATGACACACCGCAAGGTAAAGATTCTTACAACTGTTAATAGCGTATCACCAAAAGGCCTCTAATATAGCAAACTAAGGACAAATGAAGTAAAATTTAAAAAAAGAAAAAAACCGTCATTTGAAAACATTCAACACACGGAGGTGGTTAAAGAGTCAAAGTCGACAGTATCTCTACTAAAAGTGGGTTTTTCATTTTCTTTTTTTATCTAGATTAGGCTTTTCGCAGAATTTCTTTTCGAGTTTATCACTTATGGCATAATGAATGGTTGTTTTGGTACTAGAGCTTTATATACAAGTAAAGATAGTGTCAATTTACAGATTTATACTAATTTTTCCAGATCAAACTATTATGGCACAGAGTGGAAACGGAGCAGCAAGTGAGAGAGATGTTACATCACATGGTACCGGACAAGAGCTGAACTTTGACGATGACACACTAAAAGGTAAAGATTCTTACAACTGTTAAGACTGTATCACCAGAAGGCCTTAAAGAATACAAACTAAGGACAGATGAAATAAAATATACAAAAAAGACAAAAAACCGTCATTTGAAATTATTCAACAAACGGAAGTTGTTAAAGAGGCAAAGTAGTTAAACAGTATGTCTACTGAAGGTGTTTTTTTCATTTTTTATCTAGATTAGGCTTTTCGTAGAATTTGTGATCGAGTTTAACACTTGTGGCATAATGAATGGATGTTTTGGTACTGGTGCTTTCTATACAAGTGAAGATAATGTCAATTTATAGCTTTATACTGATTTTCCAGATCAAACCATTATGGCACAGAGTGGAAACGGAGCAGCATGTGAGAGTGATGTTACATCACATGGTACCGGACAAGAGCTGAACTTTGATGATGGCACACTGAAAGGTAAAGATTCTTACAACTGTTATAGTGTTTCACCAAAAAGCCTTTAATATAGCAAACTAAGGACAAATAGAATAACGACAAAAAATCGTCATTTGACAACATTTAACGTTTGATACATGAAGACTGAAAGTCGTTTAACATTATCTCCACTGAAGGTGTTTTTTATTATTTATCTAATATTAGTTAATACTAGTTAATATTAATTTAGAGCTTTTTACCGATTTTTCCAGATCAAACCATCATGGCACAGAGTGGAAACGGAGCAGCATGTGAGAGTGATGTTACATCACATGGTACCGGACAAGAGCTGAACTTTGATGATGACACACTGAAAGGTAAAGATTCTTACAACTGTTAATAATATTTCACCAAAAGGCCTTTAAGATAGGAAACTAAGGACAAATAGAATAACGACAAAAAATCGTCATTTGACAACATTCAACGTTTGATACATGAAGACTGAAAGTCGTTAAACATTATCTCCACTGAAGGTGTTTTTTATTTTTTTTTTTATTAGATTAGGCTTTTCGTAGAATTTCTGGTCGAGTTTATCACTAGCATAATGAATGGTTGTTTTGGTACTAGGGCTTTATTTAAAGATAATGTCAATTTTTGCCGATTTTTCCAGATCAACTCATTATGGCACAGAGTGGAAACGGAGCAGCATATGAGAGTGATGTTACATCACATGGTACAGGACAAGAGCTAAACTCTGATGATGACACACTGAAAGGTAAAGATTCTTACAACTGTTAATAGTGTATCACCAAAAGGCCTCTAATATAGCAAACTAAGGACAAATGAAATAAAATTTACAAAAAGACAAAAAACCGTCATTTGAAAACATTCAACATACGGAAGTGGTTAAAGAGTCAAAGTCGACAGTATCTCTACTAAAAGTGGGTTTTTCATATTCTTTTTTTTATCTAGATTAGGCTTTTCCCAGAAATTCTTTTCGAGTTTATCACTTATAGCATAATGAATGGTTGTTTTGGTACTAGTGCTTTATATGCAAGTAAAGATAGTGTCAATTTACAGATTTATACTGATTTTTCCAGATCAAACTATTATATATGGTACAGAGTGGAAACGGAGCAGCAAGTGAGAGTGATGTTACATCACATGGTACCGGACAAGAGCTGAACTTTGACGATGACACACTGAAAGGTAAAGATTCTTACAACCGTTAAGACTGTATCACCAGAAGGCCTTAAAGATTACAAACTAAGGACAGATGAAATAAAATACACAAAAAAGACAAAAAAACCGTCATATGAAATTATTCAACAAACGGAAATGGTTAAAGAGGCAAAGTAGTTAAACAGTATATCTACTGAAGGTGGTTTTTTCATTTTTTATCTAGATTAGGCTTTTCGTAGAATTTGTGATCGAGTTTATCACTTGTGGCATAATGAATGGATGTTTTGGTACTGGTGCTTTATATACAAGTGAGGATAATGTCAACTTATAGCTTTGTACTGATTTTCCAGATCGAACCATTATGGCACAGAGTGGAAACGGAGCAGCAAGTGATAGTGATGTTACATCACATGGTACCGGCCAAGAGCTGAACTTTGATGATGGCACACTGAAAGGCAAAGATTCTTACAACTGTTAATAGTGTATCACCAAAAGGCCTTTAATGTAGCAAACTAAGGACAAATAGAATAACATATAAAAACGACAAAAAACCGTCATTTGAAAACATTCAACATACGGAAGTGGTTAAAGAGTCAAAGTCGACAGTATCTCTACTAAAGGTGGTTTTTCATTTTTTTAATTTTTTTTATCTAGATTAGGCTTTTCGTAGAATTTCTTTTCGAGTTTATCACTTGTGGCATAATGAATGGTTGTTTTGGTACTAGTGCTTTATATACAAGTAAAGATAGTGTCAATTTACAGCTTTATACTGATTTTTCCAGATCAAACCATTATGGCACAGAGTGGAAACGGAGCAGCAAGTGAGAGTGATGTTACATCACATGGTACCGGACAAGAGCTGAACTTTGATGATGACACACTGAAAGGTAAAGATTCTTACAACTGTTAATAGTGTATCACCAAAAGGCCTTTAATGTAGCAAACTAAGGACAGATGACATAAAACATACAAAGAAGGCAAAAAACCGTCATTTGAAATTATTCAACAAACGGAAGTGGTTAAATAGGCAAAGTCGTTAAACAGTATCTCTACTGAAGGTGTTTTTTTTTATCTACATTAGGCTTTTCGTAGAATTTGTGGTCGAGTTTATCACTTGTGGCATAATGAATGAATGTTATGGTACTAGTGCTTTATATACAAGTGAACATAATGTCAATTTATAGCTTTATACTGACTTTTTAGATCAAACCATTATGGTACAGAGTGGAAGCGGAGCAGCATGTGAGAGTGATGTTACATCGCTTGGTACCGGACAAGAGCTGAACTTTGATGATGACACATTGCAAGGTAAAGATTCTTACAACTGTTAATAGTGTATCACCAAAATGCCTTTAACATGAAAAATTTATGGAGAAATGAAATAAAAGATACAGAGAGGAAAAAACCTTCATTTGATAACATTCAACATTTGATACATGAAGACTAAAAGTAGTTAAACATTATTTCCACTGAAGGTTGTTTTTATTTTTTATCTAATATTAGTTAATACTAGTTAATACTAGTTAATATTAATTTAAAGTTTTTTGCCGATTTTTCCAGATCAAACCATTATGGCACAGGGTGGAAACGTAGCAACATGTGAGAGTGATGTTACATTATTTGGTACCGGACAAGGGCTAAATTTTGATGATGACACACTGAAAAGTAAAGATTCTTACAACTGTTAACAGTGAAGGACAAATGAAATAAAATTAAAAAAAGACAAAAAACCGTCATTTGAAAACATTCAACAGACGGAAGTGGTTAAAGAGTCAAAGTCGACAGTATCTGTACTGAAGGTGTCTTTTTCATTTTTTATCTAGATTAGGCTTTTCGTAGAATTTGTGGGCGAGTTTATCACTTGTGGCATAATGAATGGTGGTTTTGGTACTAGTGCTTTATATACAAGTGAAGATAATGTCAATTTATAGCTTTATACTGATTTTCCAGATCAAACCATTATGGTACAGAGTGGAAGCGGAGCAGCAAGTGAGAGTGATGTTACATCACATGGTACCGGACAAGAGCTGAACTTTGATGATGACACACTGAAAGGTAAAGATTCTTACAACTGTTAATACTGTATCACCAAAAGGCCTCTAACATAGCAAATTTAAGGACAAATGAAATAAAAAATTAAAAAAAGGAAAAAAACCGTCATTTGAAAACATTCAACAACGGATGGTTAAAGACTCAAAGTCGTTAAACATTATCTCTACTGAAGGTGATTTTTTTTTTTTTTCTAATATTAGTTTTAATACTAATGTTTTAATAGTGCTTTTAATATTAATTTAAAGCTTTTTGCCGATTTTTCCAGATCAAACCATTATGGCACAGGGTGGAAACGGAGCAGCATGTGAGAGTGATGTTACATCACTTGGTACCGGACAAGGGCTGAATTTTGATGATAACACAGTGAAAGGTAAAGATTCTTACAACTGCTAATAGTGTATCACCAAAAGACCTTTAATATAGCGAACTAACGACAAAAAAATAAAATATACAAAACTGACAAAAAATCGTCATTTGAAAACATTCAACATACGGAAGTGGTTAAAGAGTCAAAGTCGTTAAACAGTATCTCTACTGAAGGTGGTTTTTTCATTTTTTATGTAGATTAGGCTTTTCCTAGAATCAGTTGTGGTCGATTTTACCTCTTGTAGCAAAATGAATGGCTGTTTTGTTACTAGTGCTTTATATACAAGTGAAGATAATGTCAATTTATAGCTTTATACTGATTTTTCCAGGTCAAACCATTATGGCACAGAGTGGAAACGGAGCAGCAAGTGAGGGTGATGTAACATCACTTAGTACCGAACAAGAACTGAACTTTGATGATGACACACTGAAAGGTAAAGATTCTTACAACGGTTAATAGCGTATCACCAAAAGGCCTTTAACATAAAAATTTAAGGAGAAATGAAATAAAAGATACAGAAAGGAAAAAAACCGTCATTTGATAAGATTCAACATACATAAAGACGGAAAGTCGTTAAACATTATCTCCACTGAAGGGGGTTTTTATTTTTTATCTAGATTAAATAAACTTTTTCTAAAATTTGTGATTGACGAATTCCTTTACTGTATTGCTGATTCACCATTACAAATAGCCCTGCATTAGCTCCCGCCAAGTATGATTCCTATTTTCCCGCCAACCCGAAAGATGCACACGCATCGCATAACGGTTTATTAGTGTAAACTACAACTTTAATGCATTTTCAGCATTTTTAGTATTTTTAACATCAGAAAGTGAGGAACGGAACGACCAAATTTGCCCCTATTTCACAAGTCTGTAACTAATGTCATGATCACCGCCATCGGATGAGTTAACAAGTGACAGCATTTGTCTAAAGGAGGAATAAATGATCTCTGTCGTATTTTTGGTTTTAATCTGTAGCAAAGAGACGAAGATTGAAATGAACACACACAAAAATTGCACACGATAGTCTGTATTGTACTCTTACCTTTTGTACCCACAATTATAATTCACCATTTTATTTTTTTATACCATAGCAAGTTTCGTTCCCAAGGGGTATTCCGGATTTCAAGAGACGTGGATGACCGAATGGGGGCAAAAATCAAAACCCCCAAACTTCACTGCACCAAAAATTATCCCCCCAAAAAATCCTATACAGAGCTGCTCACCAACAATATTATTCAGTTAAAATCAAGCCAACTGAGAAAATACTTGCCAAATGTTTCCTATCCCAAAAGAATCCCGGAATTGAAAATTTTAAACCCAAAAAATTCTTTTATCATCGCCATCACTTGAAATCCGAAGTACCTCCACTGGGGTTTCGTTCCACCCTAAATTTCTTATTCGAAAGTTTTGCTTATCACGTACTTAATAACCGCAAAACAGATTGTCGAATACGAAGCAGAATCAGAGAGACCTATAAGTCAAAAGGAAAGAATCACGAATGGGAAAAGAACCAAGTATCCTCTATTTTTTGAAAACTGAAATACACAGTCAACTGGAAAACGAAGCGCCCTCAACCCCGGTGAAAGGGCCTGCAATAAACCCAATGATATTGTGTTACTTCTAAACATGCGGAATTTTTTGTTATTTGCTGGGCGATTTTAGCATGGTTTAAGTTGTCGAATTTGTCGATTTTTCTTCGCTGTGTTACGGAGTTCGGTATACCACTAGCCGCTCCAATCTTAAGTTTTTAGCATGCGTATACTTCTACTACAAGACCGGCTTCGATAGTGTGATATCGTGCCCAGTTGTGGTAGTATAAAGAGTTTCACTTTAGTGCTAAACAATATTCCCATGGTAATTTGCTATGCGGTTGAAGACCCTCGTTGTACCCATCAACAGAAACGTTTAGAAAGGTTGCATTTATATTAATGGATGACGAAATCCTATGGTGCAACCACAGCACCTTCACATGGTACCATTTATTATAATTATTAACATTATGATTATGACGGATGATGTTGATGATGATGATGATGATTATCATTAATTGGAAAGGTTATTTCAGTGTTAATCCAATCTTAAGTTTTGGTAGTTTTTTTAGGGAAAAAAAAGTGCTGTTGTCAATGTGGTCATAGCCCCCAAATATCTTCAAGTAGCAAACGGGATTTATGTAATTAACAATGTTTTTATCACAAACTTTTATCAACAAAGTATCACTGATCAATAACGAAAGCTGTTGCAAATTATGACTATTATCTCCCTTAATGAGTTCTATGAATCTCCAAGTAAACTTAACCGAGTTTCACTTGCACGAAAATGAGATCTTATGTTTACAAGCGACATTCTAATGATAGCACATTGCTGCAATTGACTCCTGATTCTGTTTTCAAATATGGTTCTGTCACGTGTTACGGAAGTCGCATTGTAACTCCATGCTGCTACTAAGTCGATTGACTACGTAACAAAAAAAATAACTGAAAAAAAAAACATCGCTCTGAATCTGAAGATGAATCAGCTTACAAGGTTGTCGAAACGTAAGTTCGCGATGGTTGGTTACTAGGGTGACGTGAGCGAGTGGGCCACAGAAATTCTGAAAAGCAGTTTCATGTCTTGATTGAAAGCGCAATGGAAAACTGAATTAGAATTCATGTACTGTCCTGTTCTATGAAAATGACTTCACCGCGAATTTCATGACTGCCTGCCACATAATTTCAATGAATTTGTTTCAATGAAATGTGCGTTTACCACTTGTGGCAAAATGGATGGTTGTTTTGGTAATAATGCTTATACAAGTGAAGATGATATCAATTTAAAGCTTTTTACTGATTTTTCCAGATCAAACCATTATGGCACAGAGTGGAAACGGTGCAGCATGTGAGGGTGATGTTACATCACATGGTACCGGACAAGAGCTGAACATTGATGATGACACACTGAAAGGTAAAGATTCTTACAACTGTTAATACTGTATCCCCAACAAGACTTTAACATAGCAAAATAAGGAGGAATGAAATAAAAGATACAGAAAAGGAAAAAAATTCCGTCATTTGAAAACATTCAACATACGGAAGTGGTTAAAGAGTCAAAGTCGAAGGTGGTTTTTCAATTTTTTTTTTATCTAGATTAGGCTTTTTCTAGAATTTGTGGCCGACGAATGCTGAATTTTCTCCCAGCAGGTATGATTTCTTTTTTCCTGCCAACCCGAAAGATGCACACTACCGCATAACGCCTTTAATAATAGTGTAAGTTCCGTCTAGCGCTACAAATTTAATGCTTTTCTAGCTTTTTTGGCGTTTTTAACTCTAGAAAGTGAGCGTAACTAACGACCAAATTTGCCACTATTCTGTGACCAATGTCATGGTCAACGCCATTTATGAGTTAACAAGTGACACCATTTGCCTAAACGGGGAGTAAATGACCCCTGTCATGATCACTTTTTTTGTTTTAATATGCAGCAAAGAGACGAAGACGGAAATGAACATATTAAAAAGTTGCACACGATAGACCGTATTGTACTCTTATCTTTTGTTCTCACAATTATAATTCACTTTTTTATTTTTTTACACCATGGCAAGTTTCGTTCCCAAAGGAGTATTCAGGATTTTTAAGAGACGTGGATGAACTAATTGGGGCAAACATCAAAACCCGCAAAAGTTCCCTGAACCAAAAATTAACCCCCAAAAAATCCTATACAGAACTACGCACCGACAAAATTATTCAGTTAAAATCAAGCCAACTAAGAAAATACTTGCCACATTTTTCCTACCCCAAAAGAATCCCAGAATTGAAAATTTTAAGCCCAAAAAATCCTTCTATCATCGCCGTCACTTGAAATCCGGACTACCTCAACTGGAGTTTCGTTCCACCCCAAATTTCTTAATCAAAAGTTTGCTTATGGCGTACTTCATAACCGCAAAACAGATTGTCGAATACGAAGCTGAATCGGAGAGACCTACAAGTAAAAAGGAAAGAACCAAGAATGGAAAAAACAAACAAGTACCCTGTATTTTTTTGGAAACCGAAATACACTCAACTCGAAAACGAAGAACCCTCAACGCCGGTGAAAGGGTGTGCAATAAACCAAATGGGTCCGTAAATTTGAAGCGTGACCATCCCCTTTGGGTATTTGCGTTGCCTCGACGTACTCGTACCCATTGTTGGGTATTTGGAATCAAATGTTTTGGCTCAGGGAGGGGAGAGTATAGTAGAGGTTTACATTTTTAGCGCCTTACATTGAGAAAGTTTGCGGTATTATTGTGTTTGGCAAATTTTCATGCGGTACTTATGTAATTGTGGCCTTGAATTCTGATATTGTGGTATTTCTAAACATGCCGAAGTTTTTGTGATTGGCTCGGGGATTTTTAGCATGGTTGTGTCGAATTTCTCGATTTCTCTTTGCAGTGTTACGGTGTTCCGTATACCCTTAGCCGCTCTTCAATGGTTTTTTTTTGCGCATGCGTATACTTCTGCCAAAAGACCAGCTTTGATAGTGTGATGTGACCAGTTGCGGTTTTAGAAAGGTTTACCAAACAATATTCCTATGATAATTTGTTATGCGTTTGGACCCATCAACAGAAATAATTAGCAAGGCATTTATAATAACGGATGCTGAAATCCTATGGTGCAACCACAGCACCTTCACATTTTACCATTTATTATTATAATTATTATAACTATTATATTATTATTATTATTATTATTACTATTTGAAAAGTTATTTTAGTGTTAATCCAATCTTAAGTTTTTGTAGTTTTGAAAGTAAAAAAAGTGTTCTTGTGGATGTGGTCATAGCAGCCAAGCATTTTTAAGTAGCAAACCGAATTTATATACTTAACAGTGCTTTTATCCCGAGTTTTTATCAACAAAGTATTACCAATGACGAAAGCTGTTGCAAATTATGACGATTATCCCGTTACGTTCTATAAAACTAAAAGTAAACTTTACCGAATTTCACTAGCACCAAAAAGAAACAATTTGTTTATAAGGATTATTGCTGCAATTGACTCCTGATTCTGTTTCCAAATATGGTTCTGTCACGTCTTACTGAAGTGGTACTGTAACTCCCTGCTGCTACTAAGTCGATTGACTAGGGTAACAAAAAAGAACTGCAAAAAACGTCGCTCTAAATCTGAAACTGAATCAGCCACCGAGATTGTCGGAAAGTGAGTTGGCAATGGTTGGTTACTAGGGTGTTCTGAGCGACTTAGCTACTGAATTCTGGAAAGCAGTTTCATGTCTTGAATGAAAGCATAACGGAAAACTGAATCAGATTACGTTACTGTCCTGTTGTTTGAAAATTACTTCACCGCTCATTTCATGACAGCCTGCCACAGAATTTTGATTGATTTGTTCAGTCAACAAAAGTTTTATACTAATGTGAGTTTACCACTTGTCGCAAAATGAATGGTTGTTTTGGTAACAGTGCTTATACAAGTGAAGTTAATATTAATTTAAAGCTTTTTACCGATTTTTCCAGATCAAACCATTATGGCACAGAGTGGAAACGGAGCAGCATGTGAGAGTGATGTTACATCACTTGGTACCGGACAAGAGCTG
>CALNXK010000063.1:2400000-2455000 GCA_942486035.1 Porites lobata | reverse complement strand
GAATCGCGAAAGCTGGAGACCAGCGAGGAGAGCGCAAGCGGGGAGTGATAGGAAGGAATAAGAGAGAAAGCTTCATTTTTTCTCCCCTTCCCATCACAACTTTCGCCCCCTTTCCTTAACAATTAACTCAAATATCCCCGAAAAGTGATCGCGAGCGACTGGGAACAATGCAGGGAGGGAGGGGAGGGGAGGGTACACGGGCTATACACCATGAGGTTTAATGACATTTCAACCTGCTTCATTTTTAGCAATAGCTGAGGTGTACAAAACCGAAGGCAATGAAGCGTACTTACAGGAAGATTACAGCAACGCCGTTTACTTTTATACTGAGGGAATTAAAGTAAACTGCAAGGACAAAGACCTAAAGGCGAAACTGTACAGTAACAAAGCTTATGCAAATCTTCGTTTAGGTAAGGCTACTTGTATTTTGAAAATAAAGAAATATTGCTTATTTTCTGATTGGTTAACCACTGATGTTGAATGTTTGCCAGTGTGATCACATGACTTGCTTTGGAATGGTCCGTCAGGGGGTTTCCAGATTTCACTGATCTTATTTGCTTTGAGTTTGCTTTGCTGCGTTTGCTGTGAGTAATTTTTGTTTGTTTGCATTTTTAACATTCATAGGAAACTACATTTACTCCCTGGTAGATGGACAAAATGCCAGGGACATTCGACCATTGGCAATCAAACCAATAATAGCAGGTAACTTTAGAAGAATTTTTTTTAACTATTTAGTATCTAAGAAACAAAATGGATCATAATTATACTAGTAATGTTGGCAAGCATTCTATTTACCCCCTTCTTGTGAAAACACCAAAAGTTCAAACGGCTACAAAGTTCAAACGTTTAAATAATATGGAAGAAATTAAACTTTAGATTTGGAGTCCAGGGTGTAACAAAGTCATCATCAAATGTTTGTTTGCTCACGGGCTCTTTTTTATAGTACAAAAAATGGCAATTACGGTTATTCGTAGGCTACTTGCGACATAGTTCTTCATTCTCTTGAACATAGGCACGTATGACGTGCATGAACTATCATGGATGCTTCAGTGTAACTGTACCACGAATGTACCCATTTAAGCCTAATTTTAGAGTGGCTTATTGTTTGAAATTGTCCGGAAATTGGGTGTTGCTGTACATGAAAATGATAAAAGTAGCAAAATGACAGCTTAAAACGCGAAAGTTGCGCAAAACTGAGTCTATCCTTATCGCTATAGAAAACTTATCCTGAAGGATTATATGCTTCTGGTTCATCACACTGCGACAGACATACAAAGATACTAATACACTATAAGAACTCCGACAAATGAGAAATTTTGAGAAATGGCAGGTAGGAGGGAGCAAGACATAAAAAAAATGTTTTCAACATGCTTTATTTTTACGATTTTAGGGGCGAAAGCGTTTGAGAAGTTAAAACTGTTTGAGCTGGTGATCACTTGGTGTGATCAAGGATTAGCAGTATCCTTTTACTCTTTACATTCTTCCATAGCTGAAAAATGGTTTATTTTCGCAACTTGTTGTATACACTTCCGTTACGATTTGTCTACCATTTTTCTTGACTAACGGTTCAGTGCTTATTTGAGGGCGGTGCTTAGTTATCTAAACTTTTCTGTACGAATTACACAACAGTACGCGATATTTTTCTCTATTTCTTTGTTTGTTCAAAAGCGACCACAAAAGCACAGAAAAAGTGGAATTTCTAATAAAAGTTAGTTTTTAAAAAGTTTGTGTAGCAATAACAGTGTCAACAATATTAGTCTTGTTAGCGTTTCAATATTAACAAGAGAGGATTATCCCCTCTTTATAACCATGTTGCAGGGAAAATGCTGCGTACAGTCAAACCTATATATAACTGTCAGCCTTGAGAAATGGGTGACCGCTATATATATATATATATAGGTTTCCTTTAAATTCAACTGGATATTGATTTCGTTCAACGCTTGTGGGTCCCCCATTCGATTGCCATGAAAAGGTTAACTGATTCGACGATTTTGCTAGCATTCATTTTTCCGTCTACTTTGGAGCACACATCTTGAATTTTATCCTTTATTTGATCGTAATCCAATTTGTGGACCGTTATAAACAGGTAAAAAATATAATCGAATTGTGCATTTTGGGAGTCTAAAGGGTGACCGCATCCGTTATAGAGAGGAGACCGTTTTAAACAGATCAACTTACAGAACATATATGGCAATATATTCGGAGAGTTGTCCAGTAGCCGTAGTATACTGGGTGACCGCTATATACAGGGCCGCTATATGCAGGTTTGACCGTATTTTTTTTGTTTTTAACTTTAGGCTGCTCATAAGGGGTAACGCTCTTATAGTTATATTCAACCTATGGCAAGTATACTTTACTTCAACTTAATTTCGAAATTACTATTTACACCTTAACAATTTGGAAGATCGACGAAGAAAACACCACGTTGCTTGAACTAAGGAAAAAAGCGACGAGTAGAAGAGCCGTGGAAAACGAGGTATTTTGTTTTATTTCTATAAAATAGCATTTTGAATTGTTTTGATTAGGCGGTCGAAGTGACCTTTGATATTACTGATATTACATGGTTGATTCTAATAGAAGAGAATCAACAGCCGAATACCACTATTTGTTCCTTTTTGGCGGAGGTTAATTTACAGTGAATGGTTAGTTCGTCTTTCTTGCATCGAATTAATTTCGATTCAACCGATGATGGAGCTTGAAAAAGTCACATATGATATTTCAAGGGTTTGAGCTATTGATCGAAGTTAATGTCTTTTTTACAGAATTGCCCAGTTAAAGTAAATATTAGTTCATAACCATTAGAAAAAAAAACAGTGACCGAAAAATAATTTTCTTAAAGAAACTTTGGGCGCTTTCTCTTCAACCAAAATGTCCACTTTGAATTTTCGGCAACTTCCAGTAGCAAACGGAATAGTATTTTTCAAAACTTCCAAAACCGAGGGACAACCTCGCGAGGTATACCCAAATTTTCGAAAAATTTTTAACGGAAGATTTCTTTCCATTCATTTTTGCTCCCGGGATTTCCAGGTAGAATTTTTGGTTGAATGGTTCCCATTTCGGACTGATTCAACAGCTTCCGGTATTTCCAGAAACTTTTCCGGAAAATCTCTATACCATTTGCCGCTGTTTCCAAATTTTCGAAAGTTTTGGCTGAATGTAAAACGCCCTTTGATTCTCTGTACGATAAATTTTAAAGCCGCGAAAATAAATGGACTTTTGGCTTACTTCGTGAGCCGCCAAAGTCAAGGCGGATTGGTCAAATATCAGCTCTTGTAGATTTATCCGCTTGAGAAATAAAGTTCATTGGTAATACTTCTATACTTGAGTATATATACTCTAGAAACTTGCTGTCCGAGCTATATTATGAGCTAATTTATTTCAAAGCCACAATCTGGCTCAAACGAGTAATAGCGGGAGTTTCTATTGTTGGGGATTTGGCTGTGTTAGCAGGGGTCGTCCGAAATATCGAGGTATCCGCAACGGGAGAGTGATTGCCACAAAAAATCTTGCGGGCTATTTTCTTCCTCACAAAGGGTATAACTTTACATTAAAAACATCTTCTATACCATAACTTGCTTCAAAAGAGGGTTTGTTTTACATTTTTTTCTAGGCATGCCCAGGAAGTAAAGGCAAACATGGAAAACCCGAACAAACTTCCATAACAAATTGGTTGTACAGTAATTACCTTGGAGAAAAAGCCTTTAAACGCGGTGATTTTAAAATAGCCCGGGATTACTTCGAGATGACTTTGAATGAAGCCAGAGAGATCAGGAATAAAAACGCAGAAACAGTTAGCCTTGGCAACCTTGGCCTCGCCTATCACCATCTGAGTGATTTCAAAAAAGCAATCGAGTTTTATCAGCTGGCTCTAAAAATCGCAAAAGATACTGGAAACAAAGATCAAGAAGGAGCTATATATAACAACCTTGGCAGTGCCTATCAGTCTCTCAGTGAGTTCAAAAAAGCAATCGAGTTTTATCAGCTGGCTCTAAAAATCGCAAAAGATACTGGAAACAAAGATGGAGAAGGAACTATATATAACAACCTTGGCAGTGCCTATCAGTCTCTCAGTGAGTTCAAAAAAGCAATCGAGTTTTATCAGCTGGCTCTAAAAATCGCAAAAGATACTGGAAACAAAGATGGAGAAGGAACTACATATAACAACCTTGGCAGTGCCTATCAGTCTCTCAGTGAGTTCAAAAAAGCAATCGAGTTTTATCAGCTGGCTCTAAAAATCGCAAAAGATACTGGAAACAAAGATCAAGAAGGAGCTATATATAACAACCTTGGCATTGCCTATAAGTCTCTCAGTGAGTTCAAAAAAGCAATCGAGTTTTATCAGCTGGCTCTAAAAATCGCAAAAGATACTGGAAACAAAGATGGAGAAGGAACTATATATAACAACCTTGGCCTTGCCTATAAGTCTCTCAGTGAGTTCAAGAAAGCAATCGAGTTTTATCAGCTGCCTCTAAAAATCGCAAAAGATACTGGAAACAAAGATGGAGAAGGAACTAGATATAACAACCTTGGCAGTGCCTATCAGTCTCTCAGTGAGTTCAAAAAAGCAATCGAGTTTTATCAGCTGGCTCTAAAAATCGCAAAAGATACTGGAAACAAAGATGGAGAAGGAACTATATATAACAACCTTGGCAGTGCCTATCAGTCTCTCAGTGAGTTCAAAAAAGCAATCGAGTTTTATCAGCTGGCTCTAAAAATCGCAAAAGATACTGGAAACAAAGATCAAGAAGGAACTATATATAACAACCTTGGCCTTGCCTATCAGTCTCTCAGTGAGTTCAAAAAAGCAATCGAGTTTTATCAGCTGGCTCTAAAAATCGCAAAAGATACTGGAAACAAAGATCAAGAAGGAACTATATATAACAACCTTGGCAGTGCCTATAAGTCTCTCAGTGAGTTCAAAAAAGCAATCGAGTTTTATCAGCTGGCTCTAAAAATCGCAAAAGATACTGGAAACAAAGATCAAGAAGGAACTATATATAACAACCTTGGCCTTGCCTATCAGTCTCTCAGTGAGTTCAAAAAAGCAATCGAGTTTTATCAGCTGGCTCTAAAAATCGCAAAAGATACTGGAAACAAAGATGGAGAAGGAACTAGATATCACAACCTTGGCAGTGCCTATCAGTCTCTCAGTGAGTTCAAAAAAGCAATCGAGTTTTATCAGCTGGCTCTAAAAATCGCAAAAGATACTGGAAACAAAGATGGAGAAGGAACTATATATAACAACCTTGGCAGTGCCTATCAGTCTCTCAGTGAGTTCAAAAAAGCAATCGAGTTTTATCAGCTGGCTCTAAAAATCGCAAAAGATACTGGAAACAAAGATCAAGAAGGAACTATATATAACAACCTTGGCAGTGCCTATCAGTCTCTCAGTGATTTCAAAAAAGCAATCGAGTTTTATCAGCTGGCTCTAAAAATCGCAAAAGATACTGGAAACAAAGATCAAGAAGGAACTATATATAACAACCTTGGCAGTGCCTATCAGTCTCTCAGTGAGTTCAAAAAAGCAATCGAGTTTTATCAGCTGGCTCTAAAAATCGCAAAAGATACTGGAAACAAAGATCAAGAAGGAACTATATATAACAAAGTGCCTATCAGTCTCTCAGTGAGTTCAAAAAAAAGCAATCGAGTTTTATCAGCCTAAAAATCGCAAAAGATACTCTAAAAACCTTGGCGTCGCCTATAATTCTCTTAGTGATTTCAAAAAAGCAATCGAGTTTAATCAGCTGGCTCTAAAAATCGCAAAAGATACTGGAAACAAAGATCAAGAAGGAACTATATATAACAGCCTTGGCAGTGCCTATCAGTCTCTCAGTGAGTTCAAAAAAGCAATCGAGTTTTATCAGCTGGCTCTAAAAATCGCAAAAGATACTGGAAACAAAGATCAAGAAGGAACTATATATAACAACCTTGGCAGTGCCTATGACTCTCTCAGTGAGTTCAAAAAAGCAATCGAGTTTTATCAGCTGGCTCTAAAAATCGCAAAAGATACTGGAAACAAAGATGGAGAAGGAACTAGATATAACAACCTTGGCAGTGCCTATAAGTCTCTCAGTGAGTTCAAAAAAGCAATCGAGTTTTATCAGCTGGCTCTAAAAATCGCAAAAGATACTGGAAACAAAGATCAAGAAGGAACTATATATAACAACCTTGGCTGTGCCTATGACTCTCTCAGTGAGTTCAAAAAAGCAATCGAGTTTTATCAGCTGGCTCTAAAAATCGCAAAAGATACTGGAAACAAAGATGGAGAAGGAACTAGATATAACAACCTTGGCAGAGCCTATCAGTCTCTCAGTGAGTTCAAAAAAGCAATCGAGTTTTATCAGCTGGCTCTAAAAATCGCAAAAGATACTGGAAACAAAGATGGAGAAGGAACTAGATATAACAACCTTGGCGTCGCCTATAATTCTCTTCGTGATTTCAAAAAAGCAATGGAGTTTAATCAGCTGGCTCTAAGAATCGTAAAAGATACTGAAAACAAATATCAAGAAGCAGCTGTATATAACAGCCTTGGCGTCGTCAATCAGTCTCTCGGTGATTTTAATAAAGCGATCGAGCTTTATGAGCTGAGTCTAAAGATCAAAAAAGATATTGGGATGAAAAATGGAGGAGGACCTACATATATAAACCTCGGCGATGTCTATGAGCGTCTCGGTAATTCCAAAAGAGCGATGGAATTTTATCAGCTAGCCACAAGTATAGCAAAGGAGACTGGAAACAAAGATGTTGAACAATACGGATATGATAGACTTGCTCAAGTTCTTTGGTGTCTTGACGAGTACTCCAAAGCCGAGGAGTGTTTTAAATCCTGTATTGAACTGGTAGAGGAAATGAGAGTCCTTCTTGAAGGAAACGACGAGTGGAAAATCAGCTTTCGGAATGAACGTGATTGCGTTAGTCGTTTAGTGAGACTACAGTTACAACAACGCACTGAACGTAAGACACTCGAGGCGCTTTTAACAGCTGAGAGGGGACGAGCAGAAGCTCTTATGGACCTCTTGGAATCGCAATATGGTGTCAGGAAATCGATTCGTTCACAGCCGAAACAGCAGATGGAACTTATCATTTCAAACCATATTTCGTCACCCACGTTATTTCTAATGAATGATACCCAGTCAGTGAATATCTGGATGCTGTTAAAGTGGGGAAAGCTTTGTGACTTTGTGCAACAGGAAGTTAGCAGTGATGACTTGACATCAATGACTTACCAAACATACAAACAGATTGGTGTGAACAAAAGCCTGTGGAAAAAGATTCGCCCCCAGCTGCAGAGAGAGATCGAAGACCAGGGTGGTGCTTTAAAAGTATTATACGACATATTCATCGCTCCAATTTCACACTCGATAGGTGACGAACTCGTCATTGTCCCTGACGGTTCATCGTTCTTGATTCCTTATGCTGCCCTCGTGGACCAAAACTCCATGTATTTAAATGAAACGCGTAGAATTAGATTGATTCCATCACTGACAAGCTTATGGCTGCTGGCAGAATGTCCGGAGGACCGCCATAGTTCATCCGAGGCTCTACTTGTTGGCAACCCGTGGGTGGAAACTGTACGCATCAAAGGCTGCAAACCGTTTCCGCAGCTTCCAGGTGCTGAGGAAGAGGTAAAAATGATTGGGCAAATTCTAAACATCGAGCCTCTCACCGGAAAGAACGCCACAAAAGATCGGGTTTTAAGCGGGCTCAACTCAGTTTCGTTAGTGCACATAGCAGCTCATGGTCGTACAGAAACCGGAGAAATCATTTTGTCTCCTAATTTTTCTAGTAGTGCCAAAAGACCTAAAGAGAAAGACTTTCTTTTGACGATGGCAGATGTGTTGGATGCAAAAGTGCGCGCCAAGCTTGTTGTCTTAAGCTGCTGCAACAGTGGGCGAGGAAATATCAAAGTCGAAGGAGTGGTTGGTATTGCACGTGCCTTTTTAGGAGCCGGTGCGCGTTCTGTTATTGCCACACTGTGGGCGATTGATGACGAAGCCACTCTTGCGTTTATGAAACCTTTTTACGAACATTTAGTAGCAGGGCAAAGTGCAAGTAAGTCCCTTCATCAGGCCATGAAATGGATGAGGGAGTCGGAAAAATTCAATGCCGTGAAGCACTGGGCTCCATTCGTGCTGATCGGTGATGACGTGACATTGAATTTCTGTCAATGAAAGGTGAGATCCTCTCTGTAAGATAAGATAGAAAAATAATCACATGTTCGTAGACTGGAGAAATGAAAGGGCTTTTATCTTTGGCACCGCTCTTAGATTTCTTGCACCTGATTGTTTGGAGACCGGGAAGCCTTTCACTTTCGGCAATGAGTACGATTGAGAAACAAACAACACGACAGAAAAGTAGTCATTTAATCCGCAGATCAGCAGAATAAGAATAACACTTTGTACAACTGATGTAATAAACAACAAAATGGGAAACGAAGATGTAGCTTCATTTGAATTTTCACACCTGAGTCTTTCATTCATAGGTTAAAAAAGAATCAAGAAAATATAAAAAATACAGTTAGTAAATCAAGCTTAAGAGATTTCATCTCTAAGCCTTTAACTTTTCAGAGTCTATCACCATAACTGTCTTCACTTGTTTTCGACCACTAATAAGCATTTCTTTTCATATTCAGTTAAAGAATTATTCACGGTATAAAAATTAATGCACCTGCAGGAAGAAAGAGAATTGTGAACAGGGCAAATTCCCGCCTCCTGTGGGGTACTCCTCTAAGAAAATTTGGCAAACTGTTTTTTCCTTCTGAGACTTAAACCGCTTCTCTCAAAAGTCAAATCGGAATAAAAACATACCCAATTCCAGGCCTTTCTTCCAGGGAGCACAAATTTTAGGCTCAACTGATTTCGGGCCCAGAGTCTATACCCAATTTCAGGTCAAAAGAATCCATTTTGCTCGGGCCATCCATACTGTAAATCCTCTGTTAAGCCCCCACTCTCTCAAATAAGTTCCCCCCTCTAATAAGCCCCCCCTTCTTTTTTAAGCCCCTCTTCCCCTCCCCCCCCCTCCCCTTATTATTCTTCACTAATTTATGATATACTATATTTATCAATCACAACTGTAACACTTCATGTGGACTGGTCCACGATAGTTTTTTTCAGCAGCTGGACTTTCAGATTTGTTTTTGATCGTCGGCTGCATGACCTACAACTATTGTACTTGAGCTTTTACACTTCGCAGTTCTAGTTCTTTATGGGGAACTGATACCATCGTCCTTACTAAATTATGTTGGCCCCCCTCCCTCAAATTTGTTTGAAATAAAACCCCCGAAATGAGGGGGCTTAATAGAGGGTTTACGGTAACTATAGAGATTATTTAAGGGATTAGGCGCCCACCCAACCTTTACAAAGAAATGGAGCCGATAAATAATAACTTGGTTGTTGCTGTCTTGAATCCATTGCAGGCCAACGAAAGAAATAGATGGATTTCCGATGTACATTTGGAATCGTCTTCACCATACTGAATCCCCACTGCGTTTCTTTCTTGCGACAGGATCAAATGCTATCATCTTTCACTCCCGTTTAACTGGTTGCTATCCATAGCAACAGACGGCAGGGAACAGTTTCAATGCAAATATAGTCTCGAATAACAAAACTGGACCATTATTTCTGGAACGTTTTGTAGATGCAAACACGCCTTTAAGCTTTCAAAAAGCAGGATAGCAGATGCGTGACATAAGCCCCTTTAACAATGCGCTGTACAACCAATCGTTCTCGAACGGACCATGTGATGAGTTGTTATCAAGTGAACTTTCCCATCTAGAATAGGTATTAAATAATTGACTTTCAGTTTTATGAGAGCTCATAGATTTCATTTGTTATTGCTTTTAACGTGTGCAGCGAAAATTCAGTTTAGAAATGAGATGCTCATCTTAGTATTTTGGGTCGGCCAAGTTAGGTAGGACCGTGTGTATTAAGAAATATGCAATTATCCTACTACGAGAAAGTTAGCCACAATACTCATGAGATCTCTCATACAAGATACCCCAATCTGGGATAAATATAGTGTAAAGTATACTCAATTAAATATTCAAGTTGGACGTGCCCGTAATATACAACTATCCCCTGAAGAGGAAGTTGTTTTAGTATTTACCAAATCAGTCGGATAAAAATGAGAAAAAGCACCTTTTTGTAAATTAAAAACGTCACTTAATGGGAACTTTATTTCCAATTTACGAACATTTGAGGGATTTTGTCAAGTGCATTTTTACGATTTTGTCGCAAATTCAGCATGAAAATAATTTTTACAAATGTCAGTTGTCAGTTAAAATTTTGGCCTTTTGTCAGTTTTCAGTTAAATTTAAGGCTTTTTGTGAGTTGTTATTAATGATTAGCTATGAAACTTATTTGTATATTTTTGATGCGAAATTTAGCTTTAAAGACACATATAATGTAACTAAAATTAATGATTAAATTCCAAAAGTGATGCAATAGTACCCTAATTTTTATCAGTTTTGCTATTGTTGGCATTTCAAGTGGCCCTCCATTTCTCAAGTCTTGTGTTACTCCCCTTCACTCAACCGTCTTTGCTGGTCCAGAGTCCAACGTTTCCAACCATTATGCCAATGGAAATTTATACCTTCAGAATATATTATTGGGAAGTAGATCGAAACAAAGACAGTATCTGAATCATCTCGGGAAAGACTTGCAATTGCTTTTGTAACGCCCTCATTAGCGGCCATCGTATGTTGGCGCGTTCTCAAAGGAGCGTAAATTTGGGATCATAGGTCATTTTTACCACAGATGGAACACCATTAGCCTGCGTAGCAGGCGTCGAAAGGGGTAGGGGTAGGGGGTAGAGGGGATAGGGGATAGGGAGGAAGGCTAGGCTAGAACACCATGGGTTTTGCAGTAAATCATTGACGAAATATGACACTTAAGTGTCTTGCCGGCTGCTAAGATTACCCCAAAAAACGCACATTTGATCACACTGTCTGACGAAAAGAGTGGAACGATGCTATTTACGGCCTTAAAACGTTTTCTTTAGAAAATAAGGGACAATCAGGTCCTTCGTCAGTTGTCAGTAAAACCCAAGGCAAAAATGTCAGTTGTCAGTTAAAATTTTGGCCACCTCTCAGTTTTCACTTTTAAGTTTTACATTTAAAAATGTAAAGAACGCTCAGTTGATTGTACAAGGGCATTAATGTTTGTCTTATCCATCCTAAGGTTGTCCAGTTGTCCAGGAATGCTATTGAACTGCAAACAGTCTCATAGAAATGATGAATAGTGTTTGAACTTTCCGTTTGTCTGTTGTCCCTATTGACTTTCAAGATGGTGTTAATGACTTTGATGGTGGCGTTAATAAAACTGTATTTTTCTCTTTTGTATGCCGAATGATGCATATGAATGCCCAAAAGTGTTATTGAATGTTGATTATAATGCAAAACTCGTGATTGAATCTGATTTATGCAAAAAAGCTCGTATTTTCGCGCTAATGAATGTATCTTCGCACTATTGGTCGCCGTTTCACGCAAATGATTGCGTATATTCTCGTAATGAACAGCAAAAGGTGTAATCAAGATACCTGACAGGAATGTGCTCTTTTATAATTAGGGTATCTTGGAAACATGTCTGTGTTCTACCAATGCTAGAGCTCTCAGCAATTGGGGTCGATTATGATCCTTTGCGGTCTTCTGCTACAACTTTGGGCAGCATGGTGCAAATCTCGTAGTTTCATGGAATTGCCTACAGGAAGTCCTTTCACCCCTTCCACCTCCCCTGTTGGAGATAACCACAGTCTGAAATGTTATGCGTTTCTTCACCCCACCATCCAGCAACTAGAATGTCAGGCTATCTGTCCACCATAGCAAACAAGGCGTTTTCATATTAAATAAGGAGGAGAGGACAAAAAGGAAAAGAGGATACGCGTCATACCATGTTAAAATTGCTCGTATATTCCAGCTCTGGCAGCGAGAATTAAAACAGGTAGAAACTGATCGACGACTAACACGGTTTTAGATTCGCGTACATTGTCCAACGAATAAATGATGATAAGGGACCAATAAATGCGTAGTCTACTTCTAAACAAGATCTAACCAGGAACGGTTTTCTTAAACTGAATCGCAGTACAGTACGTTTAAAATACTGACTGAATTAAAATTTTTTTAAAAAACTGTTTTTAACTTTGCCAAAGAATTAATGATAGATAGTGATTTAATAAGGGTTAATGTTTCTCAATCCTTTTCCGTGGAGAATAGATTTATCATAACTTAAGTAAAAAATCTTGTAAGTAAGCAAAATTCAGCTAGTCAGAGGATACGAAACCAATTATTTTTTTTAGAGCTATTAGTCTACTAATAGTCTACTGACTATTTAGGTTACTTGAGGACTTACGTTTAGTCACCTTAAACGAGAACGGCCAATCTCTTAGAATAACAACGTGTGATTTGCTAGCATTGCAAAAACAGACGTCATTTCGGGACGCTACCACTGCGCTACCACTGCGCTACCACTGGTATCTTGTGAGATGACGTCATTTCTCGAGGAAACCAGTGGTGGTGTCCAGAAATTTCTGGACGCTACCTGAACGCAAGGCCCCGTCAACTTTACGCGGGTGTAGCTGATATTGTGCTCCTACTGCCATCGTAAAGTAGGATGAAAATACCTTATTGGAAACTTATTGAAAAGTTAGTAAGAGGAAAATGGGTCCTTATGTATGTAAGGTGTTTGGAATACAGGGATTGAACATGAAGTCTATTTTATTTTTCTCACACTAGATACCTTGGAAAGACAGGAAACAGCTGCAGGTACAAAACGTAGCGCGGAGTGTCTTGAAGTCGAGAAGAGTGTTAAATCTCTGAAACAGCGTTTAACACAAGTGGAAGAAAAACAGAGCTCTGCTGAACCAGTAGTCATTCCGGGTAAGAAAAAATACCGTATTAGACTCGATTAGACACCGCAGATGGAAGCAAAATTACCAATATTATAACGCTGCTCTTGAATACACGCCGCACCCAATCAGAAGAATGCGGCGTTTATTTGGTACAACTTTGTAATCTACACCATTGAAGACAATTACGATTCTATGTCAACAAAATAGGCGTGACATCATAACTTTTAGCGTTTTTGTATTACATAATATTTACCAAGAGAGGATAAACGGATAACTGTCTATTATATGGTACGCCCGCTGTTCATCTTGGTAAGCTGCAACGCCTGCAGAACGCGGCAGCTCGGCTGGTATGTACTGTATCTAGGTATGATCCTATCACACCATCCCTGATCAACCTGCACTGGCTTCCGGTTACCCACAGAATAGAATTCAAGATAGCAATGCTAGTTCACAAATGTATCTACGGCGTCGCACCACAATATCTTTTAGACTTGATAAAAATCAAAGAGAGCTCGCGGTATCAGTTGAGATCATACCGGGGCATACTCCTAATGGACAATACCTATAGAACAAAAAAGACACTCGGGGATAGGGCGTTTGAAAATGCTGCGCCCAAAGTATGGAACCGACTCCCTCTAGAAATTAGACAATGTCAATCATTGAAAATTTTTAAAGTTTTACTAAAGACACATCTTTTTAAATTAGCTTTTTATTAGTTCTTTTATTAACTCATATTTTACTTTTATTGTTTTCCGAAAATTGTAAATTATTATTATTAATATTATTATTTGGATTAGCCCAGGCGGTGTGCGCTCTACGATCGCTAAGCATCATGGGCGGTATTCAAAATCTGATCATTTGTGTCAAGATGGCGTGGAGTGAACATCTCGACTGCGGAGTGAATATTCGTTAATTACGCTGTAGATATAAACGATTTTGCTTTGAATCTCTTCCGGAAGCTCTTGAAAAAGAAAGTCTGTCCAATTCTCAGGGAAAAAACGGTCTCATTCCGTTGATAAGTGTATTCTGGTGTATTTTCGTAATCACTTGCATCCTGTTTGCAACTGACCGAGAAAAGAAACAGAAACGCTTTGCTCAATGCTTCAATCATGAAAAGCACTGGAGGTAAGACCCGCGGTTCGCCGAAAATATGGAATTCACCGTGAAATCAGGGCAACTAGTGCTAAGAGGTACTAATAAGCATAGCTGTGATATGCTCATAAAATACTAAGAGCTTCTTCAGAATACCCGGCCACGGTATTTAAACACAGTGAGCGTATTTTGTTTTGTCATTCAGCATTGCAAGCTAAGATGTTCACTTGCTAGCTGTAATAAGAGAATCGAAGTTGAGGGGGTTATCTTTTCAAAGACTTGTTTCTCTGTTGGCACCAAGTCTGCATTTCGTTTTGCTTAACATCTGTATTTATCATCACATGAAGACAATTAAATAAAGTAGAGAGTATTTGTGTACAATGAACTTGTGTCCTGTTTATAGATAATATAATATTGAGTATCTTTATTTGCCCATATATTTTCTATTGGTATGAGTCTTAGAATGTCTTATAACTGGATTGAAACTGAAAATGGCATATTTGTGATTACAAAGCCTGATGCGGTCAATAGATTTTAAAAGCTTCAGCCACTATTTGTTTAATGATTGTGTCAGTATGTACAAATACATGTTATCCCATATGTTTTTGGATTCTGAAAACTCCTCAAAATGTGAAATTCATACATGTTTACAAATCTCCTGTAATCAGGGCTGGGGCAACATAGCTTGAGACCCCTTTCCTTTCTCCTCACCCCAATTTTATAATTTAAATATGGTGTCATAGGTCTCACCATACTCACAGTCAACTCTGTTATACAGACACTGAGGGGACCGTAGAAATTGTCCATCTTAATTTAGAGAAAATTTTTTCCAGGGAACAAAGCAAGCCGTCCGTAATGATGAGCAAGGCTGTCAGGCTTAAGGAACATTGAAAGGAGCCCAGTTCTCTGAACCTGTGAAATCTAGGCTGCCCAGCATATGATTTGTATGAAAAGTCTGAGATTTTCTAGTCACTCAAAAGCAAAAGTTAGGTGCCAGGGGCCACAGGGCTCTGCTAGAGCACAGCCTTGATCAGGTGTCTGTATGAAGTGGTTGTCCGTAAAGAGGGCTTTTGGGTTACCAGTTATTGCACAGGTGGATCCTAGTAGTACAGTTAAACCCCCTGACTTAGAACCTGAATTTTAAGAACCTGTTAGGCTAAAATATGCCAGATGAGCCCCCTCTATATAAAAACTTGCATGTTTAGCCTAAAATTTGAAACAGGTTCTTATTTTTGAAATCTATGAAAAAATTCTGCACACTTGAGCAGAGATAAATCAACATTTAGAATCTTCTTTGCAGACAAAGCTGTCTTATCACTCCAACTGCAATGTAAATGCCAATGTTTAAGTTAAAATACATTCCTCATTTTGTCCATTCTCACATAACTTTATTTGAAGAATAAGGTGAAACACAAATACTCTTAGCTACATTTTTTCTTCAAAAAATATGAACCCATTTAAAAACCTAAATAGCCTAGACTTGTGCTAACTTCTATTTATATAAGAATCTGTTTAGGCTTACTTTGTTAATTCAGGTTCTTAGTCTCACGATTTTACTGCCCCATTGTTCCACTTTTCCTATTTCCTTTCCCTGTCACCATTTTTTCAGCCTTGGTTTTCAAATATCAAAAGTACATTCAATGATCAAGCAATTTATATTTTAACTAAACCCACCAAAATATGTAAATGCTTGATATACATTAAACAGTGTAAACGGGTAAACAGATTGAATGGCATCACTTAGCCTGTGTGGCAGGCATTTCAAAGAAAGGGGAAAGTGGGTCTTGGTGAAAGAAAAATGTGAGGGAAGGAGGGAGGGAAATGCCTGCCATACAGGCGACTAATTGTTTTTTGCATTATAAACATCAACCAGGTGAATGTTGAAATCACTCCCTCCTTCCTCATGCACTCTTCCCTTTTCTCTTGTGCCCCAAACCCCTTTCCCTTTCCTTTTAAATGCCTGCTACAGAGGCTAATCACAACTGAATAAAACAGGGACTAGGAAAGAAACTGACAGTCATAACATCCACGCAACAACACACACCAATCTTGGAAGTAGATTATGATTTTCATTTCTCAAGAGTGATGTGCATATTTCTCTGAATAAAAGTAAAGTGTAAGCTTGGTGGATGTTATGAAACTCTTCTTCTACACTGCACTATTCTTACAACTCTCCCAAAAACCATTTTTCATAAAGGATGACTGGTTTCAAAATGCACAGGGCTTACAACAGTAACACTTCCAGTAACATGTCACATTGGTCTTCGCGAGGCTACATTTTCCCATGAAAACATGCCGGTTTCAATTCGGAAAAAGTATCACAAAACGTGGGGCGCGTTGGGGAGCGATAAAAAATTAGCGTAGAATAAGGTTTGTAGAAACACTTACAACTATCTTCGACTTTCGACGGGCAATATAATGGGAATTATAGCTTCTTAAAAACCGGGTTCAAATTTCATGCTCTTACAGGAGGAATCTTCGGGCTCCACGTTTTAGATTGAAATGAAGAATATTGATTTGTTTTTCTTCACAGAAAAAATCTAAACAATTATTAGCTTATGAAATCGAGAAAAACGATCTAAGGAAAGAACTGTATCTATTGAAAAATAAAGCATATAACCTATACCTGCCAACTCTCACCCCTTAGGATCTCACGCCGGCTCACGCCTGCGGGCCAATTTCTCACGCCTGATTGAAAAATGTGAGTTGTTGCCGTCCTGCTTGACACAATTTCCAAAAATATGTTAACTCAGACCCATGTAAGGAACGAAAACCATGTGTAAAATAAATAAATGGCAATACCTTCCTCGCGATCTCTGATTTTTGAAGTGAAAAGCACTGGGAGCGAGCTCGCCTTTGGCAGACTTCGGCAGACTTCGGACGTCGTCGGAAGACTTCGGACTTCTTCGGGAATCTTCGGAAATGATCGTGTCGTCTTCAAAAATCCCAGCACTCCCAGGATAAAAATCTCACGCTTATATCTCAGAAAAAGTTGGCAGGTATAATAACCTGCGAAATTTCTCGACCTTCGCCGCCATCTTGAAAATTTTGAATCCACAATGCATCGCAATCGTAGTGCGCACACCGCCTGGGATTAGCCATTTATTACTTTAACATTTTACTGTTGTAATGGGCATTCGATCATATCTTTATCGCATGCTAGACTGCGCAATATAAGAAATAAACATTATTATTATTATTAAAGGGGACAGAGAAGGTATCCCCCATACACACCCTATTCCATAGGTAATTCGTCTCGAGTTATTTTTAAGACCACAGATCCCAAGGGGGATTAGACAACAGCCAGTCACATAGGGTAAAATGGGTTCCGCGTGGATGACCCACGCTCAGAGCCACACGTCCTTCACGAATTGACGCAGAACAAAATGGTGGAGAGCGATATTGCTTTTGAAAATTTTTGTGGAGAAAAAGGCTAAAGAGAGATCTCTACTAAAGCGGTGTCAGCGAAATGGAAATTAAAAAAGAATCGCCCTTCCTCTCTTGTATAGAGCTAACAGTACACCAGGGAAATCCTTAACACACTGAATATTCTCTCAGGATCATTTATAATTTACAGTTTCTGGTTTGATATTTATTCTTTTATTAGTCTTATATTATTCAACAAAAATAAAGTGTATAATGGGACTACGGTAGGATTAATTAACGACCACTGTTCTAGCGAATGAAAGTCATTTGAATATTGACTTTTCGTTTTCGTGGCTACTATAGTTTTTGTTTTCTATTAAAGATTGGACCAAAATTACATTACTTTTGAAGGAAAACTTAATTAGCGCTAGCCTCCTTTTGGCAGAAATTTTAAATAATTGCCTGGGTGTTTATTCGAGGAAATACGGTATTTATTTATTTGTCTATTTTTTATCATTATTTTACAGAGTTTGCCGATTGTGATTCAGACATTACGTATTTTGCAAGTCTTTGCTATGGACACACTCGGCAATGGCTGTTTGAAGATTTTGACAAATTGTTCAGTGATACTGGTTATTCTAGAGCATACGTTCTCCTGGGCGATGCAGGAGTTGGCAAAAGTGTTATTGCAGGAGCCCTGGCACAGCGTAAAAGGGATTCTGAACATTTGGCCGCTGCTTTTTTTTGCCCTTCATAAAGATAGGAGAAGAAATCATCCCTTGAGTCTTCTTGCAACTCTTGCAGGTGATCTCTGTAAATGCAGTAGTGAGTACAGTAGCATAGTGGGAGGGGAAGAAGGTGTGAGAAAGTTGATAACTAATTCTGAACTCAATCTTGAAGTTCATGAGTTATTTGCGAAATTGCTAGAAGAGCCTTTAGCTAAGTGCAGGTCTCCACCGAATCGCAGATTATTCATCATTGACGCTTTAGATGAGACAGAGTACGGGTCCCGGAAAGATTTTCTTAATGTAATTAAGGTCTGTTTCCCCCGCCTACCAGACTGGCTTGTGTTCTTTATCAGCAGTAGCCCTGAAGACCAGGTACGGAGCAGATTGAGCAGGTACAAACCATGCATTAAGATGTGGGCAGGGATTACTGATCGGGGTAGCTTCTATCAAAAGCAAGAGAAAGACATTCAACGATTTTTGGAGAAGGAAATAGATTTCTCCCATCTTCCCTTCTCGGTTGAAGACGTCACAAAGAAATGTGGTGGACTGTTCTTGTACGCCTTCTGCGTTGTGGAAGAACTGAAAGATTCAGCACATTTAGGTGAAGTAACTCAGTTGAGTCAGCTGAATGACTTTCCAGATGATATCAACGAGTTCTTCATGCAAAATTGCCAGCGAGTATTTGACAAGGCAGGACGCGATCTCGATAGGAAACTCCTGGGCTGTATCATGGCCGCACTGTCTCCGCTTCCTGTATCATTTATTCAGTCTTTAAAAAGTATGATGTCATAAACGCTGTTTCACAGTTTGTTGTTCCGCGAACTTCTGATCAGGCAGTCTCCTTCCTTCACAATTTGATCCTTGCGTGGTTATCAGACGGAGGTAAAGCTCGGCTGCTCTTCGTTAATAAAAAGACCGCAGGTGAGTACCTCAAAAATATCTTTTTGGACATTCTTTATATTGTTGTAGGTAAACCACCACCAACATTATCATCTGAATGGATTGATGGTGATTTGCAGAACTATATTCTTCGTTTTGCCATTCATTTTTTGTGTCAATATGGTGACAATGCGTCGCTGGAAGGGGTTTACAAGTTCTTAACGTCTTATATTATATTTTTCTGATGGAAAGAATTAACATGGATTACTTTTCCCTACTCTATGACTTGCGGCTAGCAGCTCACCGTTTTCCTCTTGAGATGACGTTGGAGCGAGATGTCATAAACAAGCTCGAACACATTATTGACTCGACATCTACAGATGCTATGTCTTGCTCCGCCTATGCTCTTAAGTTAGCTTCAAGTGTCTCAGACATTGTCCGTGAGAATATCTGGTCAGTTCATGCTCATCAGTGGCAACTGGAGGGGGTTTTTAATAGTTCTCATGATTATTACTACTTTCAAGAAGACTTGCCGTCACTTCTGATAAGAAGTCAATGGCAGGTGAACTAAGCCATCCTCCCAGGATCTTCTTTCCTGATGCTGTTACAGGAAAAACAGTTGACGGCCCTTTCAAAATACCAACTGATGTAATTGGTCCGGATTTACTTTACAGTTTAATATTTTCTCCAGACGACAAGTTCCTATTTTTGGACGACTTGACAAATGGTTTTCTGTTGAACAAGGATGTGTTGTGGACCTTCGTCAGTTCTCATGAGGTAATTCTGTTTGGTATGAACAACCTGCTTTTCCTGGAAAAGGAAAGTACTTTTATGTATCCACTCGAATTTACAACTTGTGTGAGTGCTGGCACTGTCAAAACAAGCAATGTATAACAGACTTGCTTGCTCTGTGGGCTCTGTTGGAAATTGACGACACTACTGACAAGACAAGAGGGATAAAACAAGGAAAATTAAAAAAATGAAACAATAATAGTGTCCGCTTTACTCTTGCTTTAGTATCAAATTTTCATTATCTAAATGTTAGGCTTGCAATAGCTAAGGATTTTTTATATGATTTTTACAGCTTAAACCAGTTCAGATTAGCTTGTTATCCTTTTTTAATTGTTGAATCCCTGAGGAGCAACATGGTTACGTTTTACGATCTGATTGGCTTTTTTCTATGTATTTGCACAGCTTGTACACTGCAGATGATGATGATAATAATGATAAATAATAATAATGATCATAATAAAATGAAAAATTTTATACAATCGTCTGTGCAGCTGGCTAGATGTAGATATTAAAGCGTGCTTGTACGAGTATTAGGCCTGCTCTGGGACCTTAAGTCGTCGTAACTTTAAGCGACTTTAGGCGATTTAAGGCGACTTTAGGCGACTTAAGGCGATTTAAGGCGGCTTTAGGCGATTTAAGGCGACTTTAGGCGACTTAAGGTCCCAGAGTAGGCCTAGTATTTCTCACCCATGAAATTTGTTTGTAGCTTGTTACCCTGTGACTCTCAAAGAAAACAAGTCAAAAGCAACTAAGCTGATTGCTATGAAAGGTGACTTTAAAAAATCTTGCCGTTGCTAAAGGCAGCAGTGATATGCCCTATTATTAGGGTCTGGTATAATTTGGAAAAAATGAACCCGGTTACTCTGACTGTTAAATGGAAATGCTGTAGAAATATCAAATTGTCAAATTCTGATCAAAGTTCCTGATCGATTTAATCCGCCCTGGACTCGTTCTCTGTTTCGCCAGTTCTACAGAAGTGTGGACTTTCGTTCGGATACGACTAGTTTTAGAAAAACAAGTACAGTCTTACTCGCCTTACTGCTCCCTCTGTTGAGCTACAATCGCGTAATTTAATGAGGCAAATGTTTGGTTGAGCGAACAACAGATAAGTCATGTCATATGTAAAGAGGGGTTAGCACTTATCCTAAAGGCTTTTCACCATGGTTAATTTACCTCGTGAACCGTCAGATAAACCATATTTACTGTTTCATTTAGAGTGCAGTACGAGATGGTTATTAAAATTGTGTTTTTTCTCACTTCTTTAGTAGTCTATGCATGCTTCGCATAGAATTTGGTCATCTTCTAAGGTCAAACTAAAAGTTAAGTCATGCATATGACCATACTGAGAAAACGTAGTTGTTAAGGTTGTCATAATTCGTCTGTTGCCGTTAGTTGTTAAGGAACAAAACAATATGAGACGACTCGATAACTTTGTGAATCATTTAGATTGTATTGTACACTTTGTTTAGACTTTAAAATGTTTGGGGCTAGTAATATTCCCTTCATTTGTATTGCCATTCTGATATCTTGTAGTAACTACTTTTAGTGGCATTTATATGGAAACAAATTTTGAAATAATTCATGAGTTTAGCTGTAGTGATAGGCTTAATCTGAACATTTTATTGTAATAATTAAATTTTAGGTAAACGTGTCATAATTTAAAATATCCTAACCTAAAAGTATTGTTATTAAATCATAATTGACTTCTTCGCTTTCCTTATTACTGATTCGAAGGGAACGTGAAAGAACTCACGCTGCTATTCGAAAAGACTAATTGGTCTAATTGACCTAAACCCCGGTGGTGTGGTCTATCTCTAATGTGGTTAGCCTCCAAGCAGATGTCCTTTGGGGTTCGCTCGTCACGCATTCATTTCTCCCCCGTGGGAGGGGAGAAAACGAATGCGTGACTAACGAACCCCACGGGACGTCTGCCTGAGGCTATAATTTGGTGGGATGGGACTGTTAGAAGTCCACAGTTATTGGCTTCACGCTGTATCGTTTAAAGCTAAATTGTACCGAGAAGTTTTTTGGTGCGCTTTTTTAGTACACAGAATTCTTAATTGATCAATATTTGTAGAGTTACATGAACTTGAAGACACTGGACTGTATCGTAGACTCACATAGTAGTTTAATAGTAGACTCATGTAGTTGTTTTTGAACACGCTTGAACATTAAAAAGCTTCGGGAAGCGGTTCAACTGAAAGCGAATATTATCTTGAGTTACTTTTCAAACCAAAGCGAAACCGCTACATTAAAGCGACAAAGAAATACAAATATAAACATAAATAAACTTACAGATTATTGTTACATGAGAGGAAAAGTTGAAAATGAACAGAGAAGCGGTAAATCCTTAGAGAATCTTAGAGAATCCTGAATACTTCCGACAGTTCATCCGCTTGGTCTGACAAGTCCCACAGTTCTTAGCGCTGCGATTAGATGACGCAATGTTTAAGCCTACAATATTCTTTATTACAGTACTACGGTATTCTACAGAGAGCTTCGGCTTGTTTACATCATAAATCATATGATTTGTTCTTTACACGCGAGTCATTGTAGTGTGTTCTCACTCCTCTACCTTTCCATAAGATCCTTGAGACTCCGAGCGCTTACCGCTACGAGTAGCCATCTTGGTTTCAATTTCACGAGGGGTGTGTGTCCCGGGGTTTACCCCCCAGCACATTTGATACTCCATCATCCCCAGGCTAGACTTGGTACATTTGATACCAAGTGGGTAGGTGTTAGTTCCCGACGATCTTAGGGGATGACGTGAGTGTCATTTTTTATGCTTTTCATTGTGTAAGGTGAAAGGCAAATTGAGGCAAAATATTTTTGTATGGTGTGCTGTGTATAAGTTATTTTAAAAGTATTGTAGAAAGGAAAAATATATATTTCTATGCATTTCTACTGTTTAATTTGTAAAAAGAAAAGAACATTCTTAATTGTTTTGCAACAAGTTTTGAGGTGTATGAAATAGTTTATTGGAATATATTCAGACGATAATATCTACGCTTAAGCTTATATTTAAAAATTACATACAGAGAATCTGGCTTAACCATTTAGTTAAGGCATGGTAGTCGGGTAACAAAAAAGGTGTAACTTGTTTTGCTACTTTGCTGCAAAACGAGTTGAATAGCGATGTTGTACTTTTAAACACCCACGGAAAAATGCAGCAACCCTTAATTTTTTGTTGCAAAACCGAGGTTCGAACATTGTACGTTTTATGTTGCCCGTAGCTTTAATGATGTTTTTTCAAAAAAATTAACTTTATTAATAACTCTACAAACAATACAATACACAATTAACCCAATGATGTTTGCAACATTTTTATAAATACAGTTGTTTTGGTACATTTTTGAAAATTGCCTTGTTTTTCTTGCTTTCATCTTAATGACCATTTTTGTATCTCATCTACTTTTAACCCTTTAAGGCCCTTATCCTCTCTTGTTTAAGGTCCATAGAGGGAGAAGGCGCTCGGGGGCCAGTTGATCTCTTTGCCCATTCAAATGGATCTAATTCATGATAAGAACGCTACGAATAATAATAATAATATTTATCCAGGGAGCCCACTCACCTTAGCGGTTTTCATTGGGGCCCTGCAAATCATAAATGACAAAATGCCAAACTGAAATAAAATCAAATCAAATCACCTAACTAGGAAAAGAGATAAAAATTGATATTTACATATAATAAAGTTTAACAATTAGATAAGGCATTATCTACAAAGTTTTTAGCTTTGCCTTAAAGAAGGACAATGATTTGCTGTTTTTAATGTTATTGTCTAGGTTGTTCTAGACCTTAGAGGCTGAAAAAATGAAAAAAAAAAGTTTGCGTTTAGCATAGAAGTAAAAGATATCCCCAAGAAACTGAGTGTAGAGTATATGAAATTCAAATATTCATTACAGAAGAATCCGCTTTGTACAGACACCCGTATATGATGGAAACCTCGTTTATATTACAGACAGTTTTCTTCGTCCCTGGAGAATTAAAGCCCATACATTTTCGCGCTCGCCTCTGTGCGAAAAACGATTACGAAGTGCCTGAGGAGGAGGCAGTTTCGCCTCCATAGCGACGGAGAGAGAGAAGAGGCGCCTGTATTCGCAGGCTACTATCGTCTTAGAGCCTCAGCCGTTTCAGGATGTCGTTTCAAAATGTGTTCAGGGGGACGAGATGATCATATGGAAAAAAATCTGACACGCGACGGGTGTCTCCACACCGGATGAGAGCGATTGAAAGAACTTGGGTCTTTTACCTTACAGCGTTGTTTCTTCCTCAATTCGGGTCTACATATTTTCGGGTCACCTACAGCTCCGTTTCGAGATCAAGTCTATCCGTGCTAACCCATTGCTCTAACATTATCCAGAGCTAATAAAAACACCCTTGACAGCGTATTTTTGTTCTCTCAGGTGTGGGAGGCTAGAATACTTTCTCTTCTTTGTCATTGTTATTAAAATGTTCACACTGAGGTGTACCATTCAAGCTCTCAAAAAAAGTCTGATTAACAATGACTTTAATTTAAGACTGATTTCTGTGCCCAGGGTGCTGACAAAGTATTAAAAAGAAAAAAAGAAAAGAAAGGCTAAAAAGTGATTTACTTAGTCAATAAAACAACTAAAAGGTATAAACAGTGCTTGAAGCAAACGCGCGGAAGGCATAATATGCTTTGAGGACGCCAGGGTTTTGTTTGTTTGTATGCTTGTTTTTGTGGGGCAATCTCATATTTAAGCTGTATAAGGATATGTGCCGCAGGATAGAGTTTGGTCTTTTAGGTGCACAGTCCTTAAAAAGTGTATCCTTTTTGGTGTTGTGGTTTTTTGCTAGGGTGCCTAAAATTATATACTTCATCATGAGCCGCTTTAAAAGAATCTTAACTATATACTTCTCAACGAAGTAATAAAACTTTTAAGTTAGGGCTCCTCGAGAATTGTGTTCTTGTCGGTCCCCCATGAAAAGAAAAGAGAATAACCAGGAGCCGATTATCGGCTCCTGAAACGATCAAATATAACCATGTGAAAACGGTTGTCAATTCTATCCTCTTTGATATGGTCATGCTTTAATAACCACGCGGCACACACCTGTGCACACTCCCTATGGCGGCGTCAGATCGGGGACAAAATCGATACTCACATTCCATGGGCACGCAAACACTTCTTCGCTTCGACAACTGTTCTTCGAGTTATTGTCTGTTTTCTTCTAGGCTTTGTGTCCCTCTTTCTTTTCATCGTACTCTTTTCTTCGGGGCACCGCTGGCCTTACTTCGTGTCATGAAATTTTTCTTTCATCATATCCTTTTCCTCGAGGCGTCGCAGTGGGCTTGTTTTGTCGTTGCGTCACTTTCATGTCCATGCGTCTTCGGTTCTTCGTTTCGTCGACTGCGCTACATGCAAGACACCGATAAGACAACTTTTTCCGCCTTCGTTGCATCAGGCTCACACAGGCCAAAACAATACGGCGAAAAAGGTGACGGAGGTGGTGTCTGTTTTAAAGGACGCTCTTGCCAAAATTGAAAATAAAAGTGAAGAACAGCAGCCATCTACTTCCAAAGGCAGATTTAGTTGCTGGCCTAGGGGAACGTGGCGACCACTTTTTCTTTGAAATTTTGTATGATTTAAATAAAATTCTCCGAAAAATAAAAAGTATCTATATAGCTGACAAGTATCCCGGCCATCCCTCTCTGAATCTTCTGGATCCGCCCCTGCATCCCCTTTTACATCCTCACGATATTTTGCTAACTCTCTCGAGAAGGACTTGAAGCAAGTTTATTCGAGTTATGTTAAAGATTATCGGTTTTCTGGAAAGATCGAGTGTTAATTTTTGAGTGCTTGCTTTTATTACTTGTAAATATGAATTGATTGTTCACTCTAAAAGGCGGGCATTTCCTTCCATCTTGAGAGGAGGGAACAGATTACAAACTTCTTTAAAGAAAGGGAAACGAATTACCGATGGAAAGCTGTTTTCATAAGCCAGCAAAAAGAATCAGGGACGCATGACTTCTGTCTATTCTCGGACGCAGAACAAGGTAAGACCCCCTCAGTGGAAAAATTAGCTTTGTTCATGAGGCAAAGCTCGGCAAGACAAAAAAAAGTTTTCCCCGAAACAAGAATGAAAACTTTGAGCATTGTAAAGATGTTCTTCAAATAAAAAGTGTTCAGATATGATTTGTTCTGTTTACACGAAAATATTGATAAATGAAATGCTATTTCCCTGTTAAAATAATTAATGCTTTTTTCTACGCTTTAATATATACATACTTAAATACGTATGTCAAAATTAAGTGGTGGTATTCATTTCAATAAAAGTGTTTCCTTTTTGCGGATAATAATAACAATAATAGTTTATGAACACTTCTGGCAGTTAAAAAGTGAATAAACAGTGCAATTTACAATTGGATACTAATAATTAAATCTATTTACAATAATAAGTGTTACAATAATAACTGGAATCAAGAAAACCTAACAGTAAAAAGGTCATTTGCTCTCTTTGCTTTTTTCGTTTATTGTTGTAGTGGTTTTAGTATTTCCCGATCTTAACTGATATAGGATAGATCTTGTCATAACTTGCCGAGCTAAGAAAGATATGGGGTGGCTGTCATTCCTCATATCCGCCTTCAACTTCTTACATATGAATATCCTGCGATCTGCTAACGATGTCAAATTTGCTTGGTCTAGAGCTTGTTGATAGCTAGAGTTTGGAAATATTGTTCTTAAGGCTCTTCTTTTCCCTTTTTCCCTATCCCCTACCCCTTTCGACGCCTGCTACGCAGGCTACAATAGCATCAGAAAGGTATGCAGGAATATCTTGCCATACTTGCCCAGCATACTCTAAGACCGATCTGATGTTATAGTATGTGTATACCTTGAGCATGTCTTCTGGCATGACTCCTGCGCGTTTCAAGAACCTAACGAAGAGCGCTCTTAGCCGCCTTGTCAGTTACGTATTCAACGTGAGCTTTCCATTTAAGGTCATTGCTAATTATAACTCTTAAAAGCTTATACGACCCTACTCGCTCAACGCCTTGATTTCCAACACTTATAGGTCGCATTGCAGTAATCGAATTCTTCATGAAATTTACGTAAATTTCTCTACATTTTTTGGGATTTAGTTTTAGTCTTTTTTTCAATACAATAGTCATGGATTTCTCTGACAACTACATCTAGCATACTAAAAGAGTTTCTTGGGATAATCTCGAATGCAGTAGTGTCATCGACATTACCATGACAGTAAAGAGCGTTAATCCGAGATTTTTTTCCCTGTGGGTTGCCACCGTTGACTTGTTTCCATGACGACAGAGAGGAGCCGATGCGCACTGCTTGTGATCGCTTGGTAAGAAAGCAGCGTATCAAAAAAAAACAGAGTTGATCGACATTAAAAGAGTGGTCCATGATATCAAAACATTTAGCAAAATCTGCAAAAAATATCCGGAGAAAACAGTTTCCTGAATCAATAGCTTCTTGTGCTTCTCATTAAATAAATCAATGCGTGCACTGTAGAATGCCCATGGCGAGCATATTGGCGTGGGTAAATTGTAATTTATACAATCCAGTTTTTATGTACTAAATTATGTACTCGGGGGAGGAAGGTACTCCCTATAATGGACTTTATGGGGATACACCACCCGAAATGGGTTACTTTTTCAGGCGTCAGGTATATGAAAGGGTACGGATTTTACTTGTTGAAGTATAAGAAAGTGTAGAGGAATCTTTCATTTCGGTCTGTAAAAATGCCCAAAAGGACTAACAGCTGCATTTTATGGCTGTGAAAATGTCGACAAAACATTCTGGTGTTGTGATTTACTTTATTCATAAGAAGATGGTGCGGTTACAGCAGTTAAAAGAAATGCAAAGCTCGAAACTAGACATGTAGCGAAGTCGACGAAAGGAAAAACGGACGAAACGACGCAACGACGTAACAACTATCGAAAGGGATTGACGACACGAATAAAGGCTAGCGGTGTCCCGCAGAAGATAGTACGATGACACGAACGAAGGACACCACGTCTCGAAGACTAATGAAACCGACGCTACGAAGATAATTGGCAATAACAATATAACTCGAAGAACAATTTTCCAAGCGAAGAATTGTTTCCAAGGCCATGAAATGTGGCTATCGATTATGTCCCCGATCTGACGCCATACCTCCCACCCCCACCCCGCACGTGGTTGGGCAAATCAGACGCCCGAGAACCGGCTTTGGGCCGTGGCAGAGGTGCCCTTTAAAATGATGGAAATAGTTGTCAGTAAATTTGAACACCATTTCAAGCTCATAACCTATATACGTACCAGAATCTTTGAGACCATTTGTGGGCGTGGCTGAAACAACTTTTTACCCCAAGAGGTAGCAATTTAAAAACAAATTTTAAAACTGGTACTGAAAATATAAAGTGTCAAGGGTGAATCAAATACTTATGAGTAACAAATCGAATTTCCCATACTTTAGGAGGGGACCGAAATGGTACCGAGGCATGCTAAGAAGTCCTCAAGCCTCAAGCCTGCTTCTTTTGAGGGCATCATTTTATTTCATTTTCAGTGAGAGTAGGTATGGTAACTGAAAAACCTGGTCGAGCCACCTTAAAGACCAGACAGGATGGCGGCTTACTTAAAACGTCTGCATCATATTCCGCCAATATTAGTTTTGTGTGTATCAGTTTGGGGAAAGAGTTACTGAATAGGAGAAAGATTTGTATGAGGAATATTATTTGCCAACAACGATTCAACTCGAAAAAAAAGGCTGAAAGTTATGATCGATGACTGACCGGAAGATTTATTAAGTGAATGTCATCATATAGAGCCTCATCACGCGGTAGCCACGTTAGGTCCTCAGAAAACAAATAGCTTGTTTTTGCTCGTCTAAATTCGTTCTCGGGTCTTATTCTACCTCAAAGCTGGTCGCGGAAAATGTTTTTCAAAGCAAATTCAACATTAATTATATTTCTATCTCAATTCACCCTTTTTTTCTTTATCATATAACAAATATAGAAGCTTTGACTGTGCTTTGTTCTGTTGTAAAGCACACGGGAAACGGCTAGAGCACGAAGAAAGTGTAGGGGAAACACTAGAAGTTGTCGAGTGTTTCTCCCTACGTCTTGAGTGCTCTTACTAGCCGCTTCCCAAGAACTTTACAACAAAACAGAGCACAGTCAAAGCTTCTATATTTGTTATATGATAAAGAACCCGACAAAATCTCCACGCGTTGCTTTCTAATTTTCAAAACAAACTATTGGCATATGGCGTGACAGCTTCAGCTCCGAGTTTTATACTCTCATAAAGTACGTTTTGTCAACCAAACAAAGTCCGAGTTATATCTGAATTTTCTTATACTGAATATTTGTATCCCTTAAACTATAAGACAGCGTCAGTAGATAAAAGAAATGACATTCTTTATTTCCATGCATTACAAAAACTGAATTTTTTTTTATCAAGCTGACCTTCAGATAAACACTCGTGATATACATGTAAATCTGTTAGTAATCAAGATGGATTTAAAATTAACAACAGCCTTAAGAAAAAAACGCTACATTACAAAAAAAAATTACATGCCCATTTAAAACATATGCATCTTACTTCTTTTTCGACAAAGGGCTACATTCAGGCTCTTTATCACGAACTTTAACGAGCAAAACCTACGATAGCGCATGCCAACATCATGATAGCGCTGACCATTGGTACTTGGGCTCCATTGCACAGGTCACCTTTACAGCACTCGACTTCGCATTTGGTGATTTTCCCTGAGGGGGAGAACTTTTTGCAATTCTTCTCGCTGCATTCAGATGAAGTGGCACATCCTTTGACAAAGACTTCACCTGTCACGCCTGAACTCTCAGCTTTGATATCAGCTTTGCCACAACGGTCCTGACTGTCCAAGCAGGTTACCACTTTTGTCTTGTTTTTGCAGTCATCCCAGCTCTTAAGAGAGAAACATTCGTTGCATTTCAGGGCATAACCTGGAAGAAAAAAGAAAAATACTATGAGCCTGTTCCTAAAGAGGGCTGACACACTGAACTCTTCCATCAAAAAGTATTTTAGTATTTCTTTTGTCATCGTGTGAAGAAGGGAATCGCATGGTACTTCAGTGACAATGCAAATGTTTATGACGGTCAAGCGATGTAATTTTGTGCAGGAAGCTTTTTAAGATGCTAAAGTAGGTTTGAAAAGAACTTATCAAGCACAGCAGTTGATTTGTGGTAACCTGTGAGACTATATACCTCGCGAAAACTTGGACTAAACTCGCCGCTTATATCTATAGCGTAGTGTTCTGTCCCAACAGGTTTTTTTTTCTATTTGGATAAATTTTCGAGAAGAAAAGTTAATGTAAGTCCCCGTCTGTTTTTAGGTTGGCCGAGTGTTTGACAAAACTGGTGAAAGAGACGGTTTCGCAGAGAAACGCCAAGAGTTTAAGGGAGTTTGCAACAAAAAATAATAGAATTTAGCCAGGGTCAGATGCCCAAGTGTGGTAGCTTTGCTTCCGACCTTTAATTTTACAAGTGATGTCACCCGATGTCAATACCCGGTCAGACTTGAAGGCGTTGCTAAAACCTTAAACAGGAAAATTTAAAAAGAATTTTCAACTGTCGTCTTTGCGCAATACAGTGCCGAAAAAGACATTTTAAATAACAGATTATTTCCTGTTATCTCCCGACAGCTTCAACCTGTTTCATGGAGAATTGCAAAGTACCTAAGACAGCGCTAGTCTAATTCGTGGGAAAGAAAACGTAAACAATATGGAGCTCGATCCCCACTCCTTTATTCAGAGAAAAAAGACCCTAGCTAACAGAGCGAAATTTCTTTGGGATTACTCTTACATAGAAGGAAATTAATCAAAAGAAACAGATATAACAAGATTTAAATAACTTCTCCATTGAAAAGCAAAGGGAAAACGTATAAAGACCAAACAGGATATTCAATTTCTAAGCTACAATACAATTCTCCACAGTGCGGTCTCTGAGTGGGCGTTTTACCTAAATCGACAGATCATTATTCACGACTCTACCTGAGCTTAAGTACATGGCAATCAGGACTAGAGCGGGTATTTCAGATCAAGAGCTAATGCAATACTATCCTTATATTATTAGACTAGCACCCTACTCCTTCATTCAAAGACAGAAGACTACTTAGACCACAGAGCGATATTCCTTTAGCATTATCTTTACGTAAAAAAAAAAAAATAATAATAATAATAAAATAAACAGATAAAACTGACCTCAAATAACTTCTCGATTGAAAAGCAAATAAAAAAGCAAGGCCAAACAGGATATTCATCTTCTATGCTACAAAACAATTCTCCACCGTTGTTATTAAAACACGGACCAGAATATTTTGGAAAGTGCGAAACTGAATGCGCTTTTACGTAAACCAAGAGAGCATTATCTTAAGTACTTGCCAAGCAAGACTAAAACGGGTATTTTAGAAAATCAGAGCCAATTACCCGGCTCCAAAAAACATTAGGTGTATATGCGTGACTTAAGGGACGGATGTCAGTCTTAGTTACTGGCTATTCAGGACTTAGCGGCTTAATAAGAATGCGGAAAATATGTATATAGTAGTGAAACCAGGGATCATATTAGTTTACGGTATCCCACTACGAAAAGGTTTGTATACGTAGGATATATAGACGTGGAGTTTAAATATAAAAATCTGCATTTCACTGGTATTTTTTGGAGGCCTTTTGCAATCGCTCTCAGGCCTTGTCCAAACGTAGAACTATGCAAATACTGAAAGCTAACTAGACCTATTTCCAGTCTAATAGAATTCTAGCTTATTAGACTATGATTTACCGTTAAGTTCCTCATCAACTGATCATACCTGGAGCGGGAGGGAAATAACCATGAAGTTTGTCTGATTTGCGCGGAAAATGTAAGCAAGATGTCACGCCCAACCCCTTAATATATCAGTAAATATTTAGTAAATGTTCTATTAGTTCGCATCATTCAAACTACGAAAAGATGAGCGATTTAGGCTTGGAGTTCAGTAAAATATGAAATTTCACGTTAATTTCACCAGCATTTTTTGCAACCCTCTTCTAAATGTGGTATCAGTTGCTTGTTGCCCTGTTTCTGAGCGCTTACATTCGGAAGCTTATTTAAGCCTTGCGTTTCTTTTAATCGACAAAAGAATGTGAGTTTCCAGTTCGTTGACCCATTCTCGTGATATTCATCAAAAGCAACGCATCTGTCCACGATTTGATATGTTCGTGAACACTTAACACAAAGTTACGGCAAAAAGAGAGTAGCTTTTGGTATAGAAAATAACAGGAAGAACAGAAGGTCGAAGAGGATGCCGAGGATTCCAAATTTCCGAGTCATTATTACCAAGCTAAATCATTCCTAACACACCCGTTAAATTTTTTGCCCCTAAATGCAAAAGAATGAAGGCTAACGGACTTATTTCAAGACTAATAAAATACCAGCTTATTACACTATGATTTAACATTAGGTTCCGAACCAAATCATTAGGCCAGAGGGAATAATGATGATGTTTGTCCGATTGGTTCGGAAAATATGAGCAAGATGGCGCGCCACACCCATTTATTCAGAGAAATAAGATAAAGAACGCACACTGACACGAAACATTATCCTTGTCTAAACAGGAAGAAACATACAAATTAACTTACCGACTGAAATGCAAAGAAGAAAGGCAAGACCGAACAGGATCTTCATGTTATAAGAAGTAGTACAACTTTCCACTGCTGGCTAAAAGAACACCTCAAGTGGACGATGAATGTTAAAGAATGTGCGTCTCTGAATGCGCGTTTTACTAAACGGAGGAGTATAGGATATCGCCCACTTCCCCACTTAAGTAATTGTCAATCTATCGATTTTAAGTCTATACTAACCAATAAAAGGGCAACTCTTTATTTAGCTGCCACTATATTTGATTGACACTTGCCCATCATAATCACTTGCAAGCGACAGCTAGGCAGCCCACTAATCTTTTTATAGGGCTGAAAAATTTTTCTAATTTAATTTCGTAAGCATGCGCAATTGGTTGCACATAGAATTTTTTTTACGCGTTATTGACAGAGTCTTCTTCCCTGGGAAATATTTTGCGTAATCGATCAAACATCATTTTGTTTTATGAGTGAATTCTTTTTCACAATGAAAAACAGTGGCTACGTAGTTTATGTTCAAATATCTATTATGAAAGAATAGAGGGTGTCTAAGGAGCTGGCTAGCGATGAGAAATATATATGCGTGACTGGGATCGGTTGTCTGAAGTGCTGGCTATCCTGGAACACTTGCGGTGGCGTTATAAGAACGCGGAATATATGTACTCGGACCACATTTCATTAAGGTTGGGCCTTTGAGTGCCCAGTTCCGGTCATCTTTTTTCTGACCGGAGGTTTAATGTAAAAATGAGTGTAGGTGTACAAATCACGAAAATCATTATGAACTTGTATCAAAAATACTACAGGAAAAGAGAGTGCCATAATAGTCTAGTAAAAACATACTAACAACCACAGCAACAACAAAAACAACATTTACTTCTTTCTGCAAATAATATTACACCAAGTGCTGACCAGAAAAAAGCAATGATGAAACTAACCGAGGTGTGTCAGACTCAAATAAAAATTCTTCACAGGTATTTATAATTAGAGACTGGTGTAAACTTTCAAACATAATACTTGATCATATCATGATTAGTAAGTTTCTTAATTCATTTTGGTTAAAGCTTGAAATTGTACTTGGTGTGTCATCATAGTCACCCTCTATCAACAAAATATATCTAAAAATTGTTGATGAACTGCCTCGTTGAATTTATCTCATTAGATTATAAACGAATACTTAGAGGAATCCTGTTCTATATTTTAGAGGTAGCGTAAGAAAACGAGAGCAGAGAAACCCACAATGAGAGACAGTTTCAAAGGGCATACAAAACGCCTTAACTACAGAATACCCTGGTATCCTGGTACAAACACTTCGTTCAAAGGGACAAAAATTTTAGCCACTGTGGCCTTTGGTTTTGACATGGAATATTAAGTAACAACAAGCTACACAAATCCTAAACGATTTCGGATAAAATATGGAAAAGATTTCCTGTCATACTTGGGAATTATATTGTGTAAACGAGCTGTGAAATCAACTGATAAATGGCGAGGCCTGAACGGATCTGGCTTACGGTAACAATGCAAAGTAAAATGTTTTCTTTTGTACTGTAAATTTTCCTAGAGATCTTCTGCCTCAAGGAATAACTACCTTACACTGCAAAACAGAGGCTTCGTGGTTTGTGGTTAAATACTTATTTAAGAGTTGATCGACAGCATTTTAGGACTGCTGGCGAAACAATACGTGCCGTGTGTGTACTTGGGTGCTAGCTATCCAGAACGAGGTGGCCTTCATAAGAAAGCAAAGCAGGTGAATGTCATATTAGATCACATAAGCAATCTCGGAAAGATTTATACGATTTAGGCGTGGAGCTCAAATATGAATTTTGCAGTTATTTCACCAACATTCTTCACCCTGCTTTTAGTAAAGTATGAATTTTGCATTGTTGCGTGTTGTCAATATTTCTGAGCGCTTTATATTTCGAAGTTTAAGTTTTTTTTTTTCAATAAAAAAAAAGTCTTACAGAATTGGTTTTTATAATTCGTGGCGCGTTCATCCCTTCTCATAATGTTCGAACGCACCTGTAACTGATCAGAATTGAAGGGTATGTTCGTGAACAATTAACTCAAAGTTACGCCTAAAAGTGAATACGATTTAGTGTAGAAAATAACATGAAGACAAGAAGCCAGTCCAAGAGGGCTGTAGACGTCTCGTAAGTCCCGTATTTTATTACCAAGCTAAATTGTTTTTAACACACCCGTTAAATTGTTCTCGCCTAAATGCAAAAAAAATGAAAGCTTACCAGACCTATTTCCAGTTTAATAAATACCAGTTCAATAACCTATGATTCAACGTTAAGTTTCCAAACCAATTCTTTAAGCGAGAGGAAAAAAGCAATGATTTTTTTAACAATCTTTCGCGGAAAAAATTTCATTTGCTGTGGGGGCTGAATATTATAAATGTGAGTCTCTTAATGAGCGTATTAGAACTACAAAGGATGCCACCCACTATCCTTCTGAAGTAGCTTATTATTTGAGAAACGCGATGTTCTACGTCACCTAGCAATGCACATGGAATTCCTTGCGTGTCGTTCACACATTCACCTAGCCACCAAAATTGCACGACTCTCTGCTTCAATTCTTTTCCTCAGTTCCTCCCAAAGGTCGAAGAATACTTTTATGCCAAGATCCAAATCCAACAAAATATAAATTTTAATGTAACTACTTTTTCTCCATGGAGTAAATTTTTTAAAGTAGTAACTACCTTGCATTGCTAAGGTGAAGGGGTTCGTTGTTAAGTATTTGTTCAAAACTAGAAAGTTTTTTAAGGACTGCTGGCTACCCAGACATTATACGTGATTAAGATTTTTAATGACTGAATATCTTTGATACAGCCTATCGTGATCGCGGGTCTTTATAAGAACGGGGAGTAGATGTATATGCCAGGATTGAAATATTAGTGAATAACATATTGGTTCATCATCCAACTGCAGAAACGTTTCCTGCGAATTAGGCGTGCAGTTAATATAGCACTTTTTATATCTGCCAGCATATTTCTTAATCTTGCCATACTTCTGCTGTCAACAAAGCTGCATTGTTGTACATTGCTTGTATTGTTTTTCTTTGAGCGCTCCTTTTTTGGACGTTTGTCAAGCGTTTCTAGTTATCGAGAAGAATTTTGCAGCATTGGAGTTTTCTAATTCGTCGATCCCTTCTCGCAATACTCATCGACGATGGCGCCTGTCCCCGATTGCATTTGAAGAAAGGTTCGTCGACAGTTAATTGGGCACAAAGATAGGCCTAATAGAGAACATACCATTTGGTGTAGAAAATTACAGGAGGAATGAACGTTAAAGAGGATGTTGCAGTTTTGTACGATCAGTATGATTCCCGTGCTAAATCATTCCTAACATATCGGCTATATTTTTCGTGCCTAAATGTAGAAAACTGAAAGTATAACCAGACCTATTTCCAGACTAATAAAATAGCAGCACACTAGGGTATGATTTAATATTAAGTTTTGAGCCAAATCATTAGGCGAGGGGAAAAAAACGATGATGTTTGTTCAATTGGTTCGGAAACTGTAAGCAAGATGGCTCACCACACCCATTTATTCAGAGAAAGAAGATAAAGAACGCACACAGAAAAACGTTATCCTTGTCTAGCCAGGAAGAAACAGATACAACTGAAATAAATTAACTTACCGACTGAAATGCAAAGAAGAAAGGCGAGACCGAACAGGATCTTCATGTTATAAGCGGCAGTACAACTTTCCACTACTGCTAAAAGGACACCTCAATTGGACGATGAATATTATAGAATGTGCGTCTCTGAATACAAGTTTTACTAAACTACAGAAGATATTGCTCTCGACCCTACCTAAGTACTTGTCAATCTATCGATTCTAAGTCCATACAAACCAATAGAAACTCAGGGTTTTTCAAACTGCCACTTATGTTTGCTTAACATTTGCCAATCATAATTTCTTCCGAGCGTCAGCGAGACAACCCACTAGTCTACATGTATAGCTGAAAAACCCAAACTTTTTTCGAATTTAAGACAGTAAACATGCGCAGTTGGTTAGCAGACCATCATCCAACATATGCAATGGAAATGAAACATGGAAGTCCTTTCGTATCGTTCACCGATTCATCATCACCTTGCCACCGAACAAATTTGTACGTGACTCTCTGCTTGAATACTTTTACTTTTCCTCTTAAAGGTCAAAGAATACTTTTAATCCAGAATTTGTATTTAACCTTAGCGGGCAAGACACGCAACAAATGTCAATTATAATGTCAGATGTTTTGCGTCATCGATCGAACAACATTTTGCTTCATGGGTAAATTGTTTTGAAGGAGTAACTTCCTTAGACTGAAAACAGTGGCTACGGGGTTTCTGGTTACCTATTTGTTTAAAACTAGAACATTTTTCAAGGGCTGCTTGTTCGACGTAATACGCGCTGCGCAGTAATAGATTAGGATCAGATGTGTTGGGTGCTGCCTATCCGGAACGCAAAGGCTTTATAAGAACGCGGAATAGATGTATGATCAGGGAATATTCCTGAATATCATATTAGTTCACAGTATTATACTAAAAAAAGATGTGTGCAATTTAGGAGAGGAGTTTGAATACAAAATTTTACATTTCAGACTTTTTACTAGCATGTTTCAGGCCCTTTCGAAATCGCTCTAAGTACGCTATCAACACAGCTTCATTGTCGAGCGTTGCCGGTATTTCTGGAATGGTGTTTTATTTGCAAGTTTAGGAAGTACGTTTTTAAAATCAAGCAAAGAATCTTACAGAATTTGAGTACTCTAATCCATCAATTTTTTCAGTTTCGCAATATTCAGGGTGGAAGCTTGTCCACGATTGGAATTAAAAGTTTAATAGTTCGTCAACGCTATACACAAAGTTACCTCTACAATATAGAGTATTTTTCCGTCTAGAAATTTCCACGAGGAGAGACGCTAAAGACAGTTTGAGAAGATGTTGGTATAATAACCTTGCTAAATCATTCCTAACACACCAGTTAAATTATTTGCACTTCAATGCAAACAACTGAAAGCTAACGAGACCTAGTTCCAGTTTAGTAAAATACTGGCTTAATAGACTATGAGCGTTATGACGTTTAAAGCACCGAAACAAATCATAAATTGAGAGAAAATAGCAAAGATGTTTGTCCGATTTGTGCGAATAGTGACAGCAAGATGGCGAGCCCCACTCCTTTATTCAGAGAAAGAAGATCAAGCACGCCGCTAACAGAGGGAACGACGAGAAGCTGTAGAGCGAAGTTCTTAAAGCCTTATTCTCACCTTACAAGAAGAAACAAATACAAACGGGACTAACTTAACTTACTGACTGAAATGTAAAGGAGAAAGGCGAGACCGAACAGGATCTTCATTTTGTAAGCCGCAGTACAACTTTCCACTACTGCTGAAAGGATACCTCAGGTGGACGATGAATATTAAAGAAAGTGCGTCTCTGAATGCGCGTTTTACTAAACTACAGAAGATATCGCCCTCAACCCTACTTAACTATTTGTCAATCTATCGATTTTAAGTCTATACTAACCAATAAAAGCTTAGGATTTTATCTAGCTGCCACTATATTTGATTAACACGTGCCAATCATAATAATTTGCAAGCGTCAGAGTCGCAGCCCACTATTCACTTTATTGAGCTGAAAAATCCAAATTTTTTTGAATTGAAGTTCGTAAGTATGCATGTGCAGTTGGTTGCTAGAATTGTCCTCGATCATAATATGCAATGTGCCACGTCACTTACGGCTGCACATAGAAGTCTTTTTCGCATTATTCAATTAAGAAATGTTTTGCGTCATCGATCAATCATCACATGATTTTGTTTTGTGAGTAAATTGTTCACAATGAGAAACAGTGGTTACGTAGTTTATGTTAAAATATCCATGATTAAAGACTAGAGAGTGTTTGAAGAGCTGGCTGGCGATAAGAAATGTATATGCGTGACTGGGATCGGTTGTCTGAAGTGCTGGCTATCCCGGAACATGTGCGGTGGCGTTATAAGAACGCGGAATATATCTACGCGAACCATATTTCATCAAGGATGGGCCTTTGAGTGCCCAGTTCCGGTCGTCTTTTTTCTGCCCGGATGTTCAATGTACAAGTGTATCCCTACTTTCGCATGCGCGGCTCAAGCCGCATATGATAATCTCTAAAAAACATAATAACAGCCACAACAACAACAGGGAAACATTTATTTCTTTCCGTAGATGATACTATACGAATTGCTGACCAGCAATAATGAAACTAATCGAGGTGGGTAAGAATCAAAGGAAACGAATATTTAGAAATATGTACAGATGGAAGGAAGAAAAACGGAAGAAGAAACTAACAATAAAAATACTACTAATCATACTATGATTAGCATATAAGTAATTCAGTATTGTTTAAAGCGTGAAATTATAGTGGATGAGTTATCCTTCAGCAACAAAATATCTAAAAGTTGTTGATGACCTGCCTCTTTAAATTTATCTAATTAGATAATGAACGAGTACTTAGAGGGAAGTGACTGTTGAACATTTTAGAGCCATTGTAAGAAAACGACCAAATAAAAGTGCCGAGAAAGACACTGATTGAGAGGAACGTTTTAGCGTTGACTGATACAAAACGCCTTCACTACAAAATACCCTGGTACAAAGACTCTATTCAAAGGTACAGAAATTTAAGCCACTGTGGCCTTTGGTTTTGACTTGAAATAATAAGTAACAACAAGCTAAGCTACATAAAACCTAAGCGTTTTAAGATGCATTTGATTCCATACGGGTTTTTTTTTAAAGGAACATTTACCCGACTGAATTTTATTGATTTCTAACAAAATTTGGAAAGGATTTCCTGTGATACTTAAAATATAGCTGACATAACAAGCTAAGAGATCAACTGATAAATGGTAAGGTCTGAAGTGATCTACTATATATACTTAATGTAACGGTGCAGAGTCAAATGTTCTCTGTCTTAAATGTAAATTTTGGTAGAGAACTTTTGCCTCAAGGGGTAACTATACTTACACTGGAAAACGGAAGCTATGAGGTTTGTGGTTAAATATTTCTTTAAGAGCTGATCGAAGGCATTTTAGGACTGCTGGCGTAGCCATACGTGCCGGGTCAGAGCGGAGATAAATATGAATGTGCCGGAACGCGGGAGCTTTTTAATATGAGAAAGCGGAACAGATGAATGTCGTATTAGATCACATCTCAAAAAGATTAGCCTGCGTGCAGACGATAACTAAACTCTGATTAGTACCGTCTGCGAAGCAGCGCAGAGATCCTTGCTCTGGACCTCCACCCGACTCAACGAATTACCGGAAGTGCGTTTCGAATTTCGCTTCAACCTGATTGGCTATTACCAGTCTTGCGACAAACAAAACAAAAGTCTTTTTTAACTGGCCAATCGTGGTGCGTACTCAAATCTGGGTACACAGCTGGAAGTCCAGAACAAGGATTTCGGCGCTGTTTCGCAGACGGAGTTAACCAGAGTTTAATTTCGTCTGCGCGCAGGCTAAAAAAGATTTGTGCGATTTTGGCGTGGAGCTTAAATAAAGAATTTTACATTTTACCAATAACATTCTTGGCAACCCCGCCGCGAGTTAGTCCGGTATCAACACAGCTGCATTAAATGCGTGTTGCCCTATTTCTGAGCGCTTTATTTTTTGAAGTTTAAGCTTGTGTTTCTTTCAATCGAAAGAATCTTACAGTGGAGTTTCTAATTCGTGGCGTGTTGATCCCTTCTCGTGAATATTAAATGACGAACGCGTCTGTAATCGATCGTGAACACTCTAGTTAAGACTGAAATTTAGATCGTTTTGGTGTAGAAAATAAGCTATGAGGTTTGTGGTTAAATATTTCTTTAGGAGCTGATCGAAGGCATTTTAGGACTGCTGGCGTAGCCATACGTGCCGGGTCAGAGCGGAGATAAATATGAATGTATGCTTGACTGGGATCGTATGTTTTAGGTGTGCCGGAACGCGGGAGCTTTTTAATATGAGAAAGCGGAACAGATGAATGTCGTATTAGATCACATCTCAAAAAGATTTGTGCGATTTTGGCGTGGAGCTTAAATATAGAATTTTACATTTTACCAATAACATTCTTGGCAACCCCGCCGCGAGTTAGTCCGGTATCAACACAGCTGCATTAAATGCGTGTTGCCCTATTTCTGAGCGCTTTATTTTTTGAAGTTTAAGCTTGTGTTTCTTTCAGTCGAAAGAATCTTACAGTGAAGTTTCTAATTCGTGGCGTGTTGATCCCTTCTCGTAAATATTAAATGACGAACGCGTCTGTAATCGATCGTGAACACTCTAGTTAAGACTGAAATTTAGATCGTTTTGGTGTAGAAAATAACAAGAAGGCAGGAAGCCAGTCCAAGAGGGCTGCTGACGTTTCTTAAGTTCCGTCACCGTGCTATGTTACTTTTAACACACCGGTTAAATTATTCTCGCTTAAATGCTAAAAAAAAAACTAAAAGCTAGCCAGACCTATTTCCAGATGAATGAAATACCAGCTCAATAAGCTATGATTCAACGTAAAGTTTCCGAAACAATTGTTTAAGCTAGAGGAAAAAAGCAATGACTTTTTTACAATCTTTGGCGGAAAAATGGAAGTAAGATGCCTGTTTATGAAAAGAAAGAGGATACAGGAACGCATACAATTAAAAGAAACGTTATCTTTACCTAAACAGGAAGAAGCAGATACAACTGGACTAAATTAACTTATAATTATCGTGTCGTTCACACATTCACCTAGCCACCAAACAGATTTTCACGACTCTCTGCTTGAATACGAGTTTACGTCAGTTCCCCCATGAGTTGGAAGAGTACTTTTATGCCAAGATCCATAATTTAACCACAGGGAGGAAAGAAATCCAAAAAAATGTCTGTCAATCTTAATGTAACTTGATGTTTTGCGTGATCGATCGAACTACTTTTGCTTCATGGAGTAATTTTTTTAAAGTATTAACTACCTTGCAGCGGTACTCCAAGGTGACGGTGTTCGTGGTTAAGTATTTGTTCAAAACTAAAAGGTTTTTTAAGGACTGCTCAGGGCGACGCAGTTCGCGGTGCAAAGTGATAAAGATAATATGCGTGATGAGGATTTTTAATGATTGAACATCCTTAATACAGCCTATCCGAAACGCGGAGGCTCAGTACTAAAATATTAGTGAATAACATATTGGTTCTCATCATTCAACGTTGAAACTTTTTCACAGTTCAAGTGTGCAGTTAAGATTAGCACTTTTCATATTTGCCAGCATATTTCATAACCTTCCTATAATTCTACTATTAACAAAATTGCATCACGGCACATTGCCTGTATTTTTTTTGAGCGCTCCTTTTTTGAACGTTTATGTCCTGCGTTTCTTGTTATCGAGAAGAGAATTTTGCAGAATTGGAGTTTTCTAATTCGTCGATCCCTTCTCGCAATACTCATCGACGATGGCGCCTGTCCCCGATTGCAATCGAAGAAAGGTTCGTCGACAGTTTATTGGGCACAAAGTTAGGCCTAATAGAGAACCTTTTAAAGTAGAAAATTACAGGAAGAAGGAAGGTTAAAGAGGACGTTGTCGTTTTGTAAGATCAGTATCATTCCCGAGCTAAATCATTCCTAACACACCCGTTAAATTATTTGCGCTTAAATGCAAAAAACTGAAAGCTAACGAGTTCCAGTTTAGTAAAATACTGGTTTAGTAGACTATGAGAGTTATGACTTTTAAGGCACCGAATCAAATCATAAATTGAGAGAAAATTACAATAATGTTTGTCCGATTTGTGCGAATAGTGATAGCTAGATGGCGAACCCCACTGGACCTTTATTCAGGGAAAGAAGATCAAGCACGCCGCTAACAGAGGGAACGACGAGAAGCTGTAGAGCGAAGTTCCTAAAGCCTTATTCTCACCTTACAAGAAGAAACAAATACAAACGGGACTAAATTGACTTACCGACTGAAATGCAAAGAAGAAAGGTGAGGCCGAACAGGATCTTCATTTTTGTAAGCGGCAGTACAACTTTCCACTACTGCTGAAAGGATACCTCAGGTGGACGATGAATATTAAAGAAAGTGCGTCTCTGAATGCGCGTTTTACTAAACTACAGAAGATATCGCCCTCCACCCTACTTAAGTAACTGTCAATCTATCGATTTTCAGTCTATACTAACCAATAAAAGCTTAGGATTTTATCTAGCTGCCACTATATTTGATTAACACGTGCCAATCATAATAATTTGCAAGCGTCAGAGTCGCAGCCCACTATTCACTTTATTGAGCTGAAAAATCCAAATTTTTTAAATGGAAGTTCGTAAGTATGCATGTGCAGTTGGTTGCTAGAATTGTCCGGGATCATAATATGCAATGTGCCACGTCACTTACGGCTGCACATAGAAGTTTTTTTCGCATTATTCACTTAAGAAATGTTTTGCGTCATCGATCAATCATCACATGATTTTGTTTTATGAGTAAATTTCTCACAATGAGAAACAGTGGTTACGTAGTTTATGTTAAAATATCCATTATTAAAGACTAGAGAGTGTTTGAAGAGCTGGCTGGCGATGAGAAATGTATATATGCGTGACTGGGATCGGTTGTCTGAAGTGCTGGCTATCCCGGAACATGTGTGGTGGCGTTATAAGAACGCGGAATATATGTACGCGGACCATATTGCATCAAGAATGGGCCTTTGAGTGCCCAGTTCCGGTACTTTCGCATGCGCGGCTCAAGCCGCATATAATAATCTCTAAAAAACATAATAACAGCCACAACAACAACAGGGAAACATTTATTTCTTTCCGTAGATGATACTATACGAATTGCTGACCAGCAATAATGAAACTAATCGAGGTGGGTATAAGACTCAAAGGAAACGAATATTTAGAGATATGTACAGATGGAAGGAGGAAAAACGGAAGAAGAAACTGACAATAAAAATACTACTAATCATACTATGATTAGCATATAAGTAATTCAGTATTGTTTAAAGCGTGAAATTATAGTGGATGTGTTATCCTTCAGCAACAAAATATCTAAAAGTTGTTGATGACCTGCCTCTTTAAATTTATCTAATTAGATAATGAACGAGTACTTAGAGGGAAGTGACTGTCTAACATTTTAGAGCCATTGTAAGAAAACGACCAAATAAAAGTGCCGAGAAAGACACTGATTGAGAGGAACGTTTTAGCGGTGACTGATACAAAACGCCTTCACTACAAAATACCCTGCTGGTACAAATGGTACAAAGACTGTATTCAAAGGTACAGAAATTTAAGCCACTGTGGCCTTTGGTTTTGACTTGAAATAATAAGTAACAACAAGCTAAGCTACATAAAACCTAAGCGTTTTAAGATGCATTTGATTCCATACGGGTTTTTTTTTTTAAAGGAACATTTACCCGACTGAATTTTATTGATTTCTGACAAAATTTGGAAAGGATTTCCTGTGATACTTAAGATATAGCTGACATAACAAGCTGAGAGATCAACTGATAAATGGTAAGGTCTGAAGTGATCTACTATATATACTTAATGTAACGGTGCAGAGTCAAATGTTCTCTGTCTTAAATGTAAATTTTGGTAGAGAACTTTTGCCTCAAGGGGTAACTATACTTGCACTGGAAAACGGAAGCTATGAGGTTTGTGGTTAAATATTTCTTTAGGAGCTGATCGAAGGCATTTTAGGACTGCTGGCGTAGCCATACGTGCCGGGTCAGAGCGGAGATAAATATGAATGTATGCTTGACTGGGATCGTATGTTTTAGATGTGAGTATCCGGAACGCGGGGGCTTTTTTAATATAAGAAAGCGGAACAGATGAATGTCGTATTAGATCACATCTCAAAAAGATTTGTGCGATTTTGGCGTGGAGCTTAAATATAGAATTTTACATTTCGCCAATAACATTCTTGGCAACCTCGCCGCGAGTTAGTCCGGTATCAACAAAGCTGCATTAAATGCATGTTGCCCTATTTCTGAGCGCTTTATTTTTTGAAGTTTAAGCTTCTGTTTCTTTCAATCGAAAGAATCTTACAGTGGAGTTTCCAATTCGTGGCGTGTTGATCCCTTCTCGTAAATATTAAATGACGAACGCGTCTGTAATAGATTGGAATTGAGGGATATGTTCGTGAACACTTTAGTTAAGACTGAAATTTAGATCGTTTTGGTGTAGAAAATAACAAGAAGGCAGGAAGCCAGTCCAAGAGGGCTGCTGACGTTCCTTGAGTTCCGTCACCGTGCTATGTTGCTTTTAACACACCGGTTAAATTATTCTCGCTTAAATGCTAAAAAAGCTAAAAGCTAGCCAGACCTATTTCCAGATGAATGAAATACCAGCTCAATAAGCTATGATTCAACGTAAAGTTTCCGAACCAATTGTTTAAGCTAGAGGAAAAAAGAAATGACTTTTTTTACAATCTTTGGCGGAATAATGGAAGTAAGATGCCCGTTTATGAAAAGAAAGAGGATACAGGAACGCATACAATTAAAAGAAACGTCATGTTTACCTAAACAGGAAGAAGCAGATACAACTGGACTAAATTAACTTATAATTATCGTGTCGTTCACACATTCACCTAGCCACCAAACAGATTTTCACGACTCTCTACTTGAATACGAGTTTACGTCAGTTCCCCCATGAGTTGGAAGAGTACTTTTATGCCAAGATCCATAATTTAACCACAGGGAGGAAAGAAATCCAAAAAAATGTCTGTCAATTTTCAAATTTTTTTTTTTTTAAAGTAGTAACTACCTTGCAGCGAACTAAGGTGACGGTGTTCGTGGTTAAGTATTTGTTCAAAACTAAAAGGTTTTTTAAGGACTGCTCAGGGCGACGCAGTTCGCGGTGCAAGGTGATAAAGATAATATGCGTGATGAGGATTTTTAATGATTGAACATCCTTAATACAGCCTATCCGAAACGCGATGGCTCAGTACTAAAATATTAGTGAATAACATATTGGTTCTCATCATTCAACGTTGAAACTTTTTTACAGTTCAAGTGTGCAGTTAAGATTAGCACTTTTCATATTTGCCAGCATATTTCATAACCTTCCTATAATTCTACTATTAACAAAATTGCATCACGGCGCATTGCCTGTATTTTTTTGGAGCGCTCCTTTTTTGTACGTTTATGTCCCGCGTTTCTTGTTATCGAGAAGAGAATTTTGCAGAATTGGAGTTTTCTAATTCGTCGATCCCTTCTCGCAATACTCATCGACGATGGCGCCTGTCCCCGATTGCAATCGAAGAAAGGTTCGTCGACAGTTTATTGGGCACAAAGTTAGGCCTAATAGAGAACCTTTTAGTGTAGAAAATTACAGGAAGAAGGAAGGTTAAAGAGGACGTTGTCGTTTTGTAAGATCAGTATTATTCCCGTGCTAAATCATTCCTAACATATCGGTTATATTTTTCCTGCCTAAATGTAGAAAACTGAAACCATAACCAGACCTGTTTCCAGACTAATAAAATAGCAGCATACTAGGGTATGATTTAATATTAAGTTTCGAGCCAAATCATTAGGCGAGAAGAAAAGAAAACGATAATGCTCGTTCGATTGGTTCGGAAAATGTAACCAAAATGGCGTGCCACACCCATTTATTTACAGAAAGACGACAAAGGACGCACACACAAAATAACGTTATCCTTGTCTAAACAAAAAGAAACAGATACAACTGGAAAAAATTAACTTACCGATAGAAATACAAAGCAGAAAGGCGAGACCGAACAGGATCTTCATGTTATAAGAGGCAGTACAAATTTCCACTACTGTTAAAAGGACACCTCAGTTCGACGTTGAATATTATAGAATGTGCGTTTCTGAATGCGCGTTTTACTAAACCACAGAGGATATCGCTCTCGACCCTACCTAAGTACCTGTCAATCTATCGATTCTAAGTCTATACTAACCAATAGAAACTCAGGGTTTTTCAAACCTTCGCTTATACTTGCTAAACAATTGCCAATCACAATTACTTCCGAGCGTCAGCGAGACAACCCACTGGTCTACGTGGCATGTATAGCTGAGAAATCCAAACGTTCTTCGAGTTTAAAACAGTAAGCATGCGCAGTTGGTTAGCAGACCATCATCCGAGATATGCAATGTTCTATGTCACCTGGAAATGCACATGGAAGTCCTTTCTAATCGTTCACAGATTCATGATCACCTTGCCATCGAACAAATCTGCACGTGACTCTCTGCTTGAATACTTTTACTTTTCCTCTTACAGGGTCAAAGAATACTTTTAATCCAGAATTTGTATTTAACCTTAGCGAGGAAGAACGCAACAAAGGTCAATTTTAATGTGAAATGTTTTGCGTCATCGAACAACATTTTGCTTCATGGGTAAGTTGCTTGAAGGAGTAACTTCCTTACACTGAAAAACATTGGCTACGGGGTTTCTGGTTACCTATTTGTTTAAAACTAGAACCTTTTTCAAGGGCTGCTTGCGACGTAATACGCGCTGCGCGGTGATAGATATACATGTGTGATTAGGATCAGATGTGTTGGGTGCTGCCTATCCGGAACGCAATGGCTTTATAAGAACGCGGAATAGATGTATGATCACGGAATATCCCTGAATACCATATTAGTTCACAGTGTTATACTAAAAAAAGAAGTGTGTGATTTAGGTGAGGAGTTTGAATACAAAATTTTACATTTCAGACTTTTTACTAGCATGTTTCAGGCCCTTTCGAAATCGCTCTAAGTACGCTATCAACACAGCTTCATTGTCGAGCGTTGCCCGTATTTCTGAATGGTGTTGAATTTGCACGTTTAAGGCGTACGTTTTTGAAATCAAGCAAAGAATTTTACAGAATTTGAGTACTCTAATGCATCAGTTTTTTTCAGTTTCGCAATATTCAGCGTGGAAGCTTGTCCACGATTGGAGTTAAAGGTTTAATAGTTCGTCAACTCTATACACAAAGTTAGCTCTACAATATAAGAGTATTTTTCCGTCTAGAAATTTCCACGAGGAAAGACGCTAAAGACAGTTTGAGAAGATGTTGGTATAATAATCTTGCTAAATCATTCCTAACACACCCGTCAAATTATTTGCACTTAAATGCAAAAAACTGAAAGCTAACGAGTTCCAGTTTAGTAAAATACTAGTTTATTAGACTATGAGAGTTATGACTTTTAAGGCACCGAAACAAATCATAAATTGAGAGAAAATAACAATAATGTTTGCCCGATTTGTGCGAATAGTGATAGCAAGATGGCGAGCCCCACTGGACCTTTATTCAGGGAAAGAAGATCAAGCACGCCGCTAGCGACGAGAAGCTGTAGAGCGAATTTCCTAAAACGTTATTCTCACCTTACAAGAAGAAACAAATACAAACGGGACTAAATTAACTTACCGACTGAAATGCAAAGAAGAAAGGTGAGGCCGAACAGGATCTTCATTTTTGTAAGCGGCAGTACAACTTTCCACTACTGCTGAAAGGATACCTCGGGTGGACGATGAATATTAAAGAAAGTGCGTCTCTGAATGCGCGTTTTACTAAACTACAGAAGATATCGCCCTCCACCCTACTTAACTAACTGTCAATCTATGGATTTTCAGTCTATACTAACCAATAAAAGCTTAGGATTTGCAAGCGTCAGAGTCGCAGCCCACTATTCACTTTATTGAGCTGAAAAATCCAAATTTTTTAAATGGAAGTTCCTAATTAAGTATGCACTTGCAGTTGGTTGCTAGAATTGTCAGGGATCATAATATGCAATGTGCCACGTCACTTACGGCTGCACATAGAAGTCTTTTTCGCATTATTCACTTAAGAAATGTTTTGCGTCATCGATCAATCATCACATGATTTTGTTTTATAAGTAAATTGTTTACAATGAGAAACAGTGGTTACGTAGTTTATGTTAAAATATCCATTATTAAAGACTAGAGAGTGTTTGAAGAGCTGGCTGGCGATGAGAAATGTATATATGCGTGACTGGGATCGGTTGTCTGAAGTGCTGGCTATCCCGGAACATGTGCGGTGGCGTTATAAGAACGCGGAATATATGTACGCGGACCATATTGCATCAAGGATGGGCCTTTGAGTGCCCAGTTCCGGTCATCTTTTTTCTGACCGGAGGTTCAATGTACAAGTGTATCCCTACTTTCGCATGCGCGGCTCAAGCCGCATATAATAATCTCTAAAAAACATAATAACAGCCACAACAACAACGGGGAAACATTTATTTCTTTCCACAGATGATACTATATGAATTGCTGACCAGCAATAATGAAACTAATCGAGGTGGGTAAGACTCAAAGGAAACGAATATTTAGAGATATGTACAGATGGAAGGAAGAAAAACGGAAGAAGAAACTAACAATAAAAATACTACTAATCATACTATGATTAGCATATAAGTAACTCAGTATTGTTTAAAGCGTGAAATTATAGGGGATGTGTTATCCTTCAGCAACAAAATATCTAAAAGTTGTTGATGACCTGCCTCTTTAAATTTATCTAATTAGATAATGAACGAGTACTTAGAGGGAAGTGACTGTTTAACATTTTAGAGCCATTGTAAGAAAACGACCAAATAAAAGTGCCGAGAAAGACACTGATTGAGAGGAACGTTTTAGCGGTGACTGATACAAAACGCCTTCACTACAAACTACCCTGGTACAAATGGTACAAAGACTCTATTCAAAGGTACAGAAATTTAAGCCACTGTGGCCTTTGGTTTTGACTTGAAATAATAAGTAACAACAAGCTAAGCTACATAAAACCTAAGCGGTTAAATATTTCTTTAGGAGCTGATCGAAGGCATTTGAGGACTGCTGGCGTAGCCATACGTGCCGGGTCAGAGCGGAGATAAATATGAATGTATGCTTGACGGGGATCGTATGTTTTAGGTGTGCCGGAACGCAGGAGCTTTTTAATATAAGAAAGCGGAACAGATGAATGTCGTATTAGATCACATCTCAAAAAGATTTGTGCGATTTTGGCGTGGAGCTTAAATATGGAATTTTATATTTTACCAATAACATTCTTGGCAACCCCGCCGCGAGTTAGTCCGGTATCAACACAGCTGCATTAAATGCGTGTTGCCCCATTTCTGAGCGCTTTATTTTTTGAAGTTTAAGCTTGTGTTTCTTTCAATCGAAAGAATCTTACAGTGGAGTTTCTAATTCGTGGCGTGTTGATCCCTTCTCATGAATATTAAATGACGAACGCGTCTGTAATCGATCGTGAACACTCTAGTTAAGACTGAAATTTAGATCGTTTTGGCGTAGAAAATAACAAGAAGGCAGGAAGCCAGTCCAAGAGGGCTGCTGACGTTTCTTAAGTTCCGTCACCGAGCTATGTTACTTTTAACACACCGGTTAAATTATTCTCGCTTAAATGCTAAGAAAACCTAAAAGCTAGCCAGACCTATTTCCAGATGAATGAAATACCAGCTCAATAAGCTGTGATTCAACGTAAAGTTTCCGAACCACTTGTTTAAGCTAGAGGAAAAAAGCAATGACTTTTTTTACAATCTTTGGCGGAAAAATGGAAGCAAGATGCCCGTTTATGAAAAGAAAGAGGATACAGGAACGCATACAATTAAAAGAAACGTTATCTTTACCTAAACAGGAAGAAGCAGATACAACTGGACTAAATTAACTTATAATTATCGTGTCGTTCACACATTCACCTAGCCACCAAACAGATTTTCACGAACTCTCTGCTTGAATACGAGTCTACGTCAGTTCCCCCATGAGTTGGAAGAGTATTTTTATGCCAAGATCCATAATTTAACCACAGGGAGGAAAGAAATCCAAAAAAATGTCTGTCAATTTTCATTTTTTTTTTTGTAAAGTAGTAACTACCTTGCAGCGAACCAAGGTGACGGTGTTCGTGGTTAACTCCCGCCGCATAACAGCCCAGAGCGCCGATTTTAGTGCGCGCAGGAGGAGGCCTAATCTCCACAGCAACCACCGCAGATCGGTTTCCAATAACAGACAAGCGTTACTTTCGTAATTAGTTTTGAGCATTCCTCCAGACACCTTTGAAGAGCGCCGGACACGTTGCCTGTCAAGGAACTTTGTACTTCTGATTAAATGAACCAGACATCTCAAGGAAACGTGAAATTTGATCAGACTATTTGGGATTATAAATTCATTTCACGGTCGAAGTCGACCTTCGCGGCTGGCTTCGCAATTGATAACTACAGTTTTCTCGCCGCATTTGGATTCAAATAGTCTTGATACGCCTTCAGTGGCTTTTCAAGTGCTCTCTTTTAAGAAAATAGAGCTCCCATGGCTTATTTAACTTCTTTCAAGAGTAGTATGCCGTGTCAACATTGGTGACCTTTGAAGCGAAAACGGCGAGTCGGCGTATCAAGTTTTTACTGTGGAGCCACATGTAGGAATACACTCTCTGCTGGCACATCTTTCTCTGGTTTGGAAGGAACTCTGCGTGGAAAAGACCCTGACCAAAGAAATTTTTAAATCTTCTCTATTTGAACGTTTGAGAAAAGCCGTCAACAATGCACATTTTATAGTCGCCGGTGTAAACGAATGCGAGAGCTCGAGCTCTACTTCAAATCTCCTTGAGGAACAGCAAGGCCGATTATCTGATTCAATGGACGACCTTTTTTATCAAACGGCGAAGGATTCAAGTCTTTTTTGTCGGGCTTAAGACGATGTAAGCGTCCATGTGCCTCCAGTGACAAATCACTCTCCAAAAAGCCCGCCAAGCACTGTCGAAATCCCGCCAAAATCTTATTCGCTGGCAGGAGCCCAAGACGCTGGAGTACTCCAGATATTCTAGCTTCCACTTCAACATCTTCTCGTTCGCTTGGGCGATCTGTATAATCAGCGTCTCAGATACAGTCTGGTTTCTATATCAGTCATTTTAGCCTCCTTGAAATGTCAATCATAATCCAAAAATTATTATTACAGGTAACCTTTGTATTGTTACTTGTTTTTTACTTAATAGGCCAAATTATAGGGCTACCCCCTCCCTCAGAGCTTACATTCGGCGCGCCCAAGATTCTGAGGTGAAGGTAGTCTCTCTTTTGAAATGTCGGTTATAATCCAAATATTTTTGTAGGTGATTTTTGTAGTGTCATTTATTTTTGAAATAGGCCAAATTAATTATGGGGCTACCCTCTCCCTCAGAGCTTACAGGCGGCGCGCCCAAGACTCTGAGGTGATGGTAGTCTCTCTTTTAAAATGTCGGTCATTTATCCAGATTATTATTTTAGGTAATTTTTGTAGTGTCATTTATTTTTGAAATAGGCCAAATTAATTACGGGGCTACCCTCTCCCTCAGAGCTTACAGGCGGCGCGCCCAAGTTTCTGAAGTGATGGTAGTCTCCCTTTTGAATTTATAATTGTAGGTTATTTTTGTAGTGTCATTTTTTTTTGAAATAGGCCAAATTATGGGGCTTCCCTCTCCCTCAGAGCTTACAGGCGGCGCGCCCAAGATTCTGAGGTGAAGGTTGTCTCTCTTTTAAACTGTCAGTCGTCAACCACAGTATTATTGAATTTTCATTTTCCAGAGTTCATAGTGGTTCCTTCTTTATAGTTTTACGTGATTTGTGGCAAAGACAAGACCAGGCTAACAAATTTATTCTAGTTTTTGCGTGGTGCGACAATCACCGTGGCTGACTGGCCTCCAAAGTTCCTTTATAATTTGGACGCTTCTCAGGAGTTTCTTCACTGCTTGTAATCCAGAATTGGCGATTCTCAGCAGTTTGAAGCTCTTGCATTGCATCAGTTGTTCCTTGGACGGCGACCTTTTCTTGTCCCTAGTACAATATCGATTCTCGATTCTCGACTCTCGATTACCGTATCTTGCTCGTGCAAGGTTTCGGCAACGGGACCAGTACTAACACCATTGCAGGAAAACTGTTTGGTAGAAGAAGAGTAAAATGGTGGCTTCGGCGCGTTACCTGTCTGATGCTCGGTATATCACTGCCAAACTGCGCAACAGAATGCGCGAAAAACCCCTCCGGTACTTGAAAAAAAGAAAAAAAACCTGAGCGATATAATTTAGTAACTTATTCATGGTGTTCAGCTTCCGCTTTATTCAGCTTATTGCCAGTTGTAGGCAAAGTCCACGCGCACATTATCGCACTCTAACTGGGTTGATTGTGAGGAAACTCTTATGTCAGTCATTGACTAAACCCCCGCGTTAAGCCTTTGTGCGACGGACGTCCCTTAGAAATATAAATTACTCACACTGATCGCCAATTCTACTTGCAAAGTGTTGCGGATTGAGTTGTGTAATGTCTTCTAGAGTGTAAATTTAGTTCTAACCTCGCAGAGAAGGATGCAATGAGACATTTATTTGCGTAGTTAGGCCTACTATCCATTGGGCAAGCATCCCTTTTATTTTCTTTCGATAGCCTGTCCATGTACTAACCTTTGGATACAGAAACTAGCTGCCTCTCGCTGTACCAAAACTTGACGGGTGCTCACAAAACACCGGGACTGCATCGTGCGCCTTTGGCGCTTTGGTACCCTGCAAGCTTTGGTTCATCGCGTTTTGAAAGATGGAAATTTTGATATTCCCGCGTAAAAGAAGACCGATAAAACGTGTCTTTCATTGACTACAGTGAAACGCCCGGAAATGAGGAATGTTTTGAAAGAAACGGGAAAACCGATAAAGTAAATATTTTTTGTTATAAGTGAAATTAATGAGAAATAACCATAAACTAGTTTTGTTGTTTTGTTTTTTAAAAGCGGTTTGTCTGGTACCAGATTTGTACAATTACTTTCAATCAAACATGGATCGGGTTTTGTTAACTATGACAGAATGTAATTAAAAAGCATTATGTTGACAGCTACAAGGCACATGCTTGCCTTAAGCTGCGAGTATCCCCCCATGTTTTAAACAAAGGGCCTCTAACAAAGCTGGCATTCTAATCCGCCACAAATATGTGAAGCACGCGTCTTTCAAAGTCGCCTAGTACTTAAAATCGGGGCTCTGGCCTGTTATAGTATTTGTTCGAAACTAAAAGGTTTTTTAAGGACTGCCCAGGGCGACGCAGTTCGCGGTGCAAGGTGATAAAGATAATATGCGTGATGAAGCTTTTTAATGAATGAACATCCTTAATACAGCCTATCCGAAACGCGGGGGCTCAGTACTAAAAAATATTAGTGAATAACATATTGGTTCTCATCATTGAACGTTGAAACTTTTTTTTCGATTCAAGCGTGCAGTTAAGATTAGCACTTTTCATATTTGCTAGCATATTTCGTAACCTTTCTATAATTCTACTATTAACAAAATTGCATCACGGCGCATTGCCTGTATTGCTTTTTTGAGCGCTCCTTTTTTGTACGTTTATGTCCTGCGTTTCTTGTTATCGAGAAGAGAATTTTGCAGAATTGGAGTTTTCTAATTCGTCGATCCCTTCTCGCAATACTCATCGACGATGGCGCCTGTCCCCGATTGCAATGGAAGAAAGGTTTGTCGACATTTAATTGGGCACAAAGTAAGGCCTAATAGCGAACATACCTTTTGGTGTAGAAAATTACAGGAAGAAAGAAGGGTAAAGAGGATGTTGTCGTTTTGTAAGATCAGTATGATTCCCGTGCTAAATCATTCCTAACATATCGGTTATATTTTTCCTGCCTACTGTGTAGAAAACTGAAAGCTAACCAGACCTATTTCCAGACTAATAAAATACCATCTTATTATGCTATGATTTAATATTAAGTTTCGAACCAAATCATTAGGCAAGAGGGAAAAAAACGATGATGTTCGTTCGATTGGTTCGTAAAATGTAACCAAAATGGCGTGCCATACCCATTTATTCACAGAAAGACGACAAAGGACGCACACACCAAATAACGTTATCCTTGTATAACAAAAAGAAACAGATAAAACTGGAAAAAATTAACTTACCGATAGAAATGCAAAGCAGAAAGGCGAGACCGAACAGGATCTTCATGTTATAAGCGACAGTACAACTTTCCACTACTGTTAAAAGGACACCTCAGTTGGACGATGAATATTATAGACTGTGCGTTTCTCAATACGCGTTTTACCAAACTACAGAGGATATCGCTCTCTACCCCACCTAAGTACCTGTCAATCTATCGATTCTAAGTCTATACTAACCAATAGAAACTCAGGGTTTTTCAAACTGTCGCTTATACTTGCTAAACAATTGCCAATCACAATTACTTCCGAGCGTCAGCGAGACAACCCACTAGTCTACGTGGCATGTATAGCTGAGAAATCCAAACGTTTTTCGAATTTAAGACAGTAAGCATGCGCAGTTGGTTAGCAGACCATCATCCGAGATATGCAATGTTCTACGTCCCTGGAAATGCACATGGAAGTCCTTTCTTATCGTTCACAGATTTATGATCACCTTGCTATCGAACAAATTTGAACGTGACTCTCTGCTTCAATACTTTTACTTTTCCTCTTAAAGGTCAAAGAATACTTTTAATCCAGAATTTGTATTTAACCTTAGCGAGCAAGAAGGCAACAAATGTCAATATTAATGTGAAATGTTTTGCGTTATCGATCGAACAACATTTTGCTTTATGGGTAAATTGTTTGAAGGAGTACGTAACTTCCTTACACTGAAAAACAGGGTTTCTGGTTACCTATTTGTTTAAAACTAGAACATTTTTCTAGGACTTGTTGTTTGCGACGTAATACGCGCTGCGCAGTAAAAGATTAGGATCAGATGTGTCGGGTGCTGCCTATCCCGAACGCAAAGGCTTTATAAGAACCCGGAATAGATGTATGATCACGGAAAATCCCTGAAAACCACATTAGTTCACAGTATTAT